>LD356648.1:128151-163219 GCA_001465055.1 Ptychodera flava
ATTCAAGCAATTATTTTGGTACAATAGTGCACAAATGTTAGGCTTTACTTAACCCCTGTGATCTTCTGTCCTATTCTGCCCACAGGTATATATGCAAAGTACGTTTTGAGAGATCTGTTGGGCAGCATATATACACTTTGACTCACTGGGTTATCTTATATGCCCATTGTACCAAGCAAAGTCTAGCCAGAGCTGTGAAAAATATTGGAGTATGTAACAATATTTGATGGCAATCATATAGAGGAGAGCAATGAGTTATTCCAGATGAAATCTACTCACAAAATATTGGTGTTTAGGGATGTTTAGCTCAAAAGGCCAGCATGTCTGATTACGGTCTTGTCATAAAGATTCAAGATGTGTGATAGGCGAACTTCGGTCAAAGTGTTTTAGTCTCAATCTATTAACTGTGTAAATTACCTTGCGAAATTGAACAAGGACATATGTGGATGAAATGAGAAAAGGAAATCTGAAGTTGTTTTGGTCAACTACAGTTTGTAAAACGTTTGTTCAGAAAATGACGTTTGTTGCGATAAAGTGTTTGTATAATGCCTTCTCACAAGTGAGAAGGTGTGAAATGTGATGATGGGTAGGGGGCTTGTATGCTGTAAAGTGAACATTATCAGCCTGGTTGCTCACAAAGAGATGTGACAGAGGGGTGTTCAGGGTAAATTCCAAAGTGGGTGAAAACTTGTGTATGTCAGCCCACAATGTTAGGCCTCAGTGGTTAAGGCAGGAGCCACATCTATTTAACCTTAGAGTTTAAATGACAATTACACTACAATGTAACACAACATTGCATTGAAATGCAATTCCAGCGGCTCATTAACATCTCCCTACATAAAAGGCAATAATATTTGCATAATTACCCAGAATGCACAGCTAATGAGCTCATTACAGAATGGCAGGGACAAATAGGAAGGCTTAGCTTGAAGAATGAAAAGTGGGTGGGTGTCACCGTAGCAATGAAGCAAGAGTTTGATGACAATTGGACGAGAGCTGCATCTATGTGAGTCCAGCTTCCATTCAGTGTAAAGTATATGTCCTCTAGAAGACGAAGTCGCTCTCAGGTAGAAAAAAATAGAGATTAATTCTTTCACCATCTTTAAATGTCAAGGTAGTAATAACAGTAAACTGAGTCAAGAGATACCAATGACTGTGCAGAGCACTGCTGAAGCTGCTTTTGTTTTGTCACCGTGAGTGTTGTCCATTGACCTGAGAAAAGTGGAAAAAATTTATTGGTAGAATGGTGTCGGAGCATATGGAGTAATGAGAGAGGCCATGTTTTGCCAGTAATTGAAGAGATGTCTGTGGCGGTCCCTGGAGTACAGCGAAAGGTAAAACGTAAAACAAGATCAGTGTAAGTCTCCACCAATTTGTACTGTTGTGGTGTCAACTTCGACGCGCTAGTTTCATCATTTACATTCAGAAACATGGAGAGGATTTTTTCTGTTGGAACTGATCTGGCAAAACCTCAGCAAGAAAGGTAATGCGACAGATATCTAAGTTTTTGACATTAGAGACACAATGTGGAACAAGCTGAAAATCGTCCTGAGAATTTCCCTGTTTGAAATTGTGCTTGCCTAGTGCTCCTAATTTTGTTTAAAAAAAAAACGAAACCAAACAAATCAAGAAATAAATGTGGATTGCCATTAGTCGACTCAAGAACCAAGCAAAGGTCTTCTAGACTTAGCAGAAGATGGATTTCATCATTTTGAAAGTAAGTCGGATATCTTGAATATTTGGAATTACTGAGTGGTAGTGTTGTGAAAGGTGTTGAGACCAATATAGAGCTGCTGCATTGCTAGGTCAGTTAGTAGACCAGCAAGATACTTGAGTGCCGTTGAGTAAAAACTTTTCCACTCTGATGATTTATTCACTCAATGTGAAGGGAAGTTCACGCGGCAGTGCCTTATTTCTCTTACAAAGCTAACAGCTCCAGCGAGAAGTCTAATCTGTTATTCTTGGATTGAGTTTTGTTTCATTAAGAAAAGTGTTACCTCATTGAAGCCGGCCGCTATTGTCGGGCCAGTCACTGCAGCAATAAGGTGTTTTCTTTACAAGTGGCATATAATTCAGGCAGCCTAATTTGTTTACTAGTTAACTTTATACCTGATACAGTCACTCTGCTATTGTGTGAACAGTCAAGGAGTACTTTGTTCATGCTACAATTGCCAACCTGAACGGTTTGCTTGCAAACTTTATGTTTGTATTTTCTTCTCATATTGAAGCATTCGGAAGTCCTGGACACAGTTGATTGATTATACTGCTGCTTGCCAAAATATTCTTGGTTTTAGATTTCACAAGTACCAATCAGACAATTTGACACATTTTTTGTGATTTTCCCCACCCCTGTCCTGCCCCTGCAGCTTTTGAATACAAGTATGTCTATGCAGTAAAATCATGGTTTCCCAGCCAAGTTTTTGCTTTCACAGTCTTAATAAGACAGTTTGTCTATCCATTAGAGAATGTCTTGACGTTCAGCTGACAAGTAATGTGGACCTAATTAGTTTCCTTGGAGAAATGTCAGAGTCAGCAAACATTCATGTGTTGTGACCCGGCTAGCACACTCTGCTCTGTGCTCTACAAGTGTAAATTACATAAATATTTCATAACCAATCTCAACCTTTTGTGAAGACCAACCAAATGCAACATTGTGATGCCTTAAAAATATGGTTTCTTGTGTGTCACTGTGATACCGTGTACAATTGAAAAGAAAAAAAAATGCATTGTACAGATATTCAAATGACTTGTGAACAATGACAATCATTGAACTTTTAATCCCTAGAGTAGTTTTCTTTGATAGTGTTACTGTCTACATCCTTGTGAAAAAAAAATGATAAAATTTGCAGTAGATACATCAAAGGTAATTTGATTTCTATTTCAAAGTCAGAACTGACACTTACAAACCTGGATGAAAGGAAAGTAAATCTGGCAGAGAATTCCAAATGATCAGTTGTATATCCAGAGCAGTTGTTTCTGTCACACATATTACATTTCTACTTTCATTCTCTCTGTGAAATTGACAGGCTTGACGAATGATATGCAATAGTGCAGATCTGCTGATGTATATCTATATTTCTCCTGTGGTTAGGTATCGTTTGCTTGAACTCTAATTAATTCTTGAATATGATAAAAAAAGACAAATTTACCGCTGCCTGTAGGCCTCTTGAAATTGGCAATTCTGACAGTGCTCAGGGTTATCGTTGCGTTTGATCAAATTAAATTTCCTGTCATCCCGCAGAAAAATTTGCATCCTTAAATATATGGTACCGGTATATCTATTTCTGAGATATGCAAATACAGATATACAATATTTATACAAAATATGTAATATGTAATGATCCATGATATAAAATAAATGATGCATTATTGACACTTTTCTTTTCATATACATGTAATATAATTTAAAGTAACCGGCTATGATTGATTTTCCACAAAAAACCAAGCCATATGCCTGTTGTTGTTTTGATTTAACAGAATTACTATTTATGACATTGTTTCTATGTGTTATAGTAAATTTCCCACATCATTTGGGATTCACTGTCCCATTTTGATTTTATCAGTATTTTTGCAGGAATATGCTAAAAAAAAGCCTTGTGTATGTCTCGTTATAAGGGAAGCATGATATTTTGGAATGTAAGAGTGGATCTTTTTGTCACAATATCAATAGCTTATCTGTAGCTAGTGAATTGCACAACATACACATACACATATGCATATACATTCATACAGACGGGCACACAAATTCCTTTTTATGCCTGTATATAGCTAGTTAATGCATACCAGGACCTGTGTTTGTTAAATTACATGGATATAAATCTCAGTATCTACCTCTCACATACAAATCTTGAATCATTGATAATTAAATATTTAGGAAAAATGTCATTGATAAATATTTTCCTAATACTTATCCTGCATTTTGAATTGAATCAACATCTTTCAGAATACCAACTGAGTGTTAGCAGCAGATTTATAAACATGTAAATTCTATCATTATACAGTCTCAATGATATGTTTTGCTTTATTGCTTTGATGTCATTATTATTTATAATCTTTACTCTGCGACCACAGCGTGACCAATCAGCGGTAAGTTTTTATTTCAGGTGTGTTCTCCCTGTAATTTCCTCCTGCCATACCCCTGCGGGCGACCTTTGTCTTTTTGTGGGTTCGTTGTCATATAGATTTATGCCGTTCTTGTGTGTAGGGGAGATAGTCTCATAGATGAAATGCTTCTTGCATAGTAACCCTGTGTGGAGATCCAACGTGACAATAAGAATCTGACCCCTCTTGACTCATTTGCTTTCAGCTTCTTCGTCATTCATCAGTATGCTGAAGTAAATGTACATATTTCCACTCAGTTAGAGCCGGCATTGATGTGTTAGGCTACACCCTGATAAAAGCTTTCCTTGTTCATACATCTAATGCTGTAGTATTGGAACACATGATATCTGATCTTGATAAGACAATCATTAACTTTATGAACACTGATTTCCAACCATTCCATTTTTGTGTGAGAACAGTGACAGCAATCATTTTCTATCACTTATAATGAATGTATCCATGGACATCTGACACAGATGGTTCGATCTCCACTATTTTGCCTTCAGTGTTCCAAGCAGGCACATCTTCTAAGGATTGCACAAATGCAGTACATGATTCCTTTGATAGGTTGAATCATTGATGCTCCATCGTCACCAAATCTCTCAACTTTGGTTCTACCGAATGATTCTTCCCCTTTTTATCAAGTTTGATCTACTCAATATCAAATTATTATCAGCTGACACTTCTCTGCTTTTTCCAGGTTTAATTTTTAGGCAACGAGGTCCACTTTTATCCACTAACATTTCATGTCTATGTACTTTGCCTCATGATGAATTCTCCAATCTCAAAAGAAAAATTTGATTAAAAATGTATGGAATCTGATATTTTAATAGTAGATGAAATAAATATATTCAGTTTCCCTGTATGAAAGTGGCCCATGTATGCGTCAGAAGAAGTATTTTTTAGACAGTCGCTTCTGTAGTTGCTGAAGGTTGGATCAGCAGGGGTCAATAATGGTTGGCTATTTGCTGTAATGAGAGAGGCAGAGTCTGCCTGTGAACTTGTAAACTTTTGTATTCATGATCAAAATAATTGATTTCAAGGCATCTTCGTGACTGCAGGGCGAAAAACTATGACAGAAATAGGTGACAGTTTTTACAGTTGTATGTTTTTTGAGCTACTCAGTGTACGGTAAAACCAGTCTTTTAACTCGGTGCAGCCAAGTATAATACATTTGTGGTATAGTATGTCTCTATGTGGCTGGTAATGTCTTTTTTATAAATTTGGCACTCCACATGACTGCCTCAGTTTATTATGGTAGTGGTGTAATGCTAGTAGAGACAGATAAGTTCAGAATTTATCAGCATGAAGGTGAAAAGCATGGTAGCATGGGATCAACCACAATAATCATTTTTAACTCACTATGCGAATGATGATGTACGTGAAACATCTGAAGAATCTGAGGTCATCGGTCTTTTGGTTTCAAACCCTGGAGAATATCGCAAGTTTGAAATAATCAGACAACGTGAGACAGAGCACTGGATACCAGCTGAGTGAAACTGTTGACGAGTAAGACTGAATTCACATGTGCTTTTGGTTTTTGCTTTCCGGTTAACCCTCAACTGCAGCAAGTTTGGCATCTGACAGTGATATCGTATTTGTGGGGGATGAGGGAAGGATGGAGGGTCATCGGGAGGAGTGTGCCATCAAGTCTCTGACGCAAGCTTACCCACAGGCCATCGGTGATTACAACAAAGATTGGCATTTAATTAAGCATCCTTCAAATAGCAAAGATCAATCTGCTGGTTTGAGTTAAACCACAGACTCCTCTGTGGGGTTCTATACAATGATGTACCCATTGAAGCTGCAAAGAAGAGGAAATGTAGGGATGCTGTGGTTGATGGTTGATGTGTCCTCCGGACAGAGTACTAGGGTCAGATTAATCATCGTTTTGGGATTGGAGATCATTACAGAGCCTTCTAGTATTTCTGCAAGCATTGCCGTAGGAATGACTTTAGCCAGGGATCTATATAGTGCTTCTCTGCTGCTTGCCTGCATGTAGCAGTGGGAATAACTTACTGCCACATACCCAGCAACTAACTTGAGTAATAGATTTTCATCTTTGAATGACTACGGAACCATAAATTGCTAATTGACTGTGAAATCTTTGCTTTCCAACTAAATCTGAAATTACTGCTCGCGTGCCAGCCAGTCTGTCTCTATCCCCTGTTCAGTGATATTCACTCATCAAATTTGAGCATTGCAGTGAAATTCTGAAAGTTTGCATTCAGTATAGTGTAGAGTGCATAATATAGTTACAGCTTTAAAATGTATAGGCTGCCATTTTGTTAGAGTGTAGGTGTTAATGTACCACTTATTAATTAATTAGGGTTTTCTAATTGTCTAATAATGAGAAGATTGTCAGTTTCCTACTGCCTAACACTTGTCATGTAAACCCCTCAACATTAATTGACCAATAAAACACACTTTTCCCCCACTGTGTAAATTCCATTAACTTGTGAGCGATACCTCTGCTTTCAAAGAGGTCAACCGAGTGATCTGATGTGCAAATTGTTATTATTTCAAAAGAGAGTCTGCCTTCAAACACATGATTGTCGATATGCTATTAACAGGGTGAAAGGAAACCCTCATGAATTAGAGATACTTCAGTGGCCAACCCTGACCTGACATTTGGGTGAAATGTTGTGTTTACCAGTGCCAAAATCTCACTGATTATTTGGAGGCAAGACATATATACAGTTGCATATCCATTACAAACAATTACCTATAATTATCATCACTGAATTCCTAAGTGTGTCACTATCCTTGTAACGGATTTTCTGTTTATGGAAAGTGTACAACATAGATATGCGTGTATATTACTCACAATAATGGGCGTTGTAAATAGTTATGATGTTCAGATAGTATTATATATATTTAGGAGATAGCTTTGATGCAGGGTGTAAAATTGAAATTGGGATGGATTGATTTTCTTCCAAGGTGGCACGGAAGCACTAAGAGAATAGAGTATCTGTCTGTACTGGTGGCGGTTGTGTTCAAAGAATGCTGATATTTCCCGTACATTGAGAGGAGTTCATTTGATTCAACCTCACAGACCCTATGAAGTATACTGTAAAGCTAAAGTACATTATTAACAGGCTACTGCATCTCTTTGGCAAGTTAACTTAATAAGTTTTGAATTTCTTCAAAGAAAGGAAACAGTAAGCAAAATGCGGAGACCACCCGCATGCCAGCGTTCTGAAGTGCATCAATCTTGTCCGCTGAATTAATCTCATGAAGCAAAGTTGGTTTCTCCATGGCAACGGTGTGAACCAAGGGATTGGGAAAAATGTGAAATTTGATGTCATCTTTTGTATGATGACAGACACAAGACGAGACAGATACCACAATTTCAACATCTCTTGGACAAACAGGATGGGGTCATGGATCCTCAGATTTAGTCTATTCTTCATTAGGTGTACTTGTATCTCTGTGAGGTCAGACAGTGATTGTGGGTATTTTTGATGCCCTGTTACTGCAAACCAATTTGGTGAATTAGCCACAGATATTAGAAGTTTGCCATTTGTTACCACCAAGGGGCAGTCTTTTCATGATCTTTAGAAAAAGATATACAAAATATTAAATTAAAGAACTGAATCCTTGCGTTGAAATGTAACGCCACGCGAGATCATAGTTATTGATACTGACTGTGTCATACACTCAATGTCACTGTCAGGTATGTGGTAACAATATATCTTGCATATTGTAGGATTCTATGGCCTGCATTTCCATTAAAATATGAGATAAGCCTTCTGTGTTTTCTTATTGTTGATATTTCCATAAATTGTATTTTGAAAGTTAAAATAGGGAAGGATGAAAGACTTTGTAACGTTGAAACTTTTCATAGTATTATGAAAGTGGAGCAAATGAGCATAAAATATACCTGGTAGGAAAATGCTGGCACAAGAAGATATTCACAACATAGAATGCAATTTTCATTCAAAAGACAGATATTTCATTTCATTCTTGTTTTCTGTTGCTTGGTACTGAAAATCGTGCAGGCTGTTGAATTTTGCAGACAAGATTGATTACATTGAGTGTTCAACACACCATTGGAGCTGCCTTCAATGTTTGCTGTTCTGCCCATATGGACACGTATGAATGCCAGCGAGACTGTCCATGTAAAGAAACACTGCTTTGCACATGACTGGCTTCTTTCACCAGCCGATCAAACCACCAAATATGAACAGCAATGACCACAAAGCTATTGGATTTTGCATCAAAATGTTTCAGACTTTGAAGTGGAGGAGCAGCTTGACTGCTCATCTTGTTAAACTTGTTTTATTGAAAAAAAAGTGGAGTTCAAAGGTTATCTGGTACATGCGCTGAGCTGCATGGAATAGTGGTGTTCAAGAGGATTAGTTTTTATCATTTTCAAACAGAGAGGACAACAGACAAAATAAATCATTTTTGAAGGCAATATAAATATCAAGCTAGTATGAGAGTCGCGGTTGATATTTCTGAATATATTTAACGATGAAAAGTGAGAAGACGAAAAGGGCAAGGCACCATGTTGGCAAAATTAGTGGGCTTTTCTGGTGAGAAAAAAATACGCTCTTCTTCAGAGTCTTGTGAAGAATTTCATGTCAACTGAGTCTGCTTCTCTGGATTATTTTTCGGAGTTTCTTTTTGTGGCAGATTTAGTGAACAGCAATCCGACAGCGCAATAAGTAATATGGTAGTGTATGCCCCGGGCAAGAAAGAGATATCCCCGTGTTGCTTGAAGAAAGGCAATTGTTAGAGCTGTCCTAGAAGAAGCATGTAGGCAAAATTGAACGCTGCCTGTAATTTTTTCCTTCATCCTCGTCAAAAACAAAATTAGAGAAAGAAAGTCCTCATTTGTATGTTTTGTATAGTCGATCGATCAGATGGATGTGAAATTCTAGATATAATTTTGCAAAGTAATTGTGGGTGGTCTGGATGCTAGTTTCCTAGTATGATGAATGTATGCACAATTCAGGAAGCTTGTTGTTTGCCACAGATGCGATATGAATGATTGTTGGCATACGGTATAGCCAGGGATATGAATGATTGTTGGCATAAGGTGTAGCCAGGGATATACCTGTGTAATCAATAGGCACAGCCTGTCACCTGAAATTGTTCCTTTGTGATGGAAATGAATGAGACTTTATAATCAGCATTACTGACACCATCAATAACTCATTGTCTTTACTTTCCAAACACTGGGTTTTGGCGAGATCAATGTATTTATTATATTTTGGTTTGAATAATACATCCATAAAGTGTTCAGTCTCTATTGATGCTGTGCCTTGTTGACTTTTTTCCTGACTTATTCAGAGGTACAGTCATTATTACTCTACTCAAGTAGATATTGAATGTCATGAGTTCAGACATTAAATACTGGTTTTACAGCTATTGTTTTGCGTTTCACTCAAGAAAGAAAAATGCATTTTAAAAAAGAAAGGGCGTTTGGAAATCTGCCTATGCATCTGTTTATAATATCCACGGGAGTACAGTTGAATTGTGGATGCATGCACAATACATTCCTGCGTGATGTTGATATCCTGGAGTTTTGAACGGAGAGAGGATCAGACATGATAGGTTAATGGATACATGCATTTGGAAAGACCTTATTACAAGGCCTTCTAGCTGTAATCATTTTGACAGCACTTTGGAACATTGTTTAATTTTTCTTCCTTGATATCGGCAGTTTTTTGATGTCAAAGGTTAAAATGATGAACCATTTCATAGCTCCAGGTAACAGGCAGACTTTGAAAAGTCAATGTTGTGTTCTCATCTAATGGTTTTGCATGTTTATGATATCCCGGAATCTATGATCTTGGAAAGCCAAATAAAATGTTTTAGATTAATGTATTTTACAGGCATGTTTTGAATAATGCTCTGTCTGCTCACTCTAACTTTTCCGCTTTTAAACCAAAGTACTGTAACCGCTTGCATTGCCCAAATGATCTGTATGGAGAGGCTGAAAATCAATTAGATTTGTAAAATTTATGTTTCACATGCACAAAACAGAAAATCACTTGGTGGAAAAATCAACGAATGACACTCTTCACAGAATGCATGAGTCATTAAAATCCAGGTACTACGTTGCTTCTTTTGAAGCAATTACGTTTTACAGTCAATCGGAAGTTCCTTCATAGTGTATCATCCCCTAATTGAAGTGATTGAATCACTTTTACAGTAGTCTAATTAGATAAAGTGAATCGCGTTATAAAATTAGTGCAGATACTTATACTAGTATAAAGACAGATACAGAAAGGTACAACAGAAGGCAGCAAGTTGTTTAGATGCTTTGAATGTTTTAAAATTTGTTTGAAATTCCTGAAAGTTTACTTGAAATTGAAATACTTATATATGACATCCAGCTTTGTTGAGATTGACAAACCATGAAAACACCCTCTACAGCAGTTCTCACACGGACTATGTGTATATCAGTTGTGGTTATTTTTTGAGTGCGTGTTCAATGTTGGTGCGAGTGTACAATTGATTGTATACACAGCCTGCTTTGATGAAGATTTTTTACGACCACCGCCAGTCTCTAACAAGCTGGAAGTCCTTTATAGTTGCTTCAATGTCAAGTGAACTTTGGGCAATTTCGAGTGAATTCCAAGTTTAAAACATTGTAGCTGTCTAAATGACGAGCTGCAATAATTTCTGTAGTAATAACTTCACTGTCATGCAGGGATAGTTGCACAAAATTATGCAGCAGTATATTGTACTGCAGTACAAATGGACTTGCCATACACTACAAACATGATATTTGTGCCATTTTCTCCCATGATTTACTCTGTATACAAAGGGAATTCCCTTGTATAATGATAGTGGATCCCTTGTAGGTTTATAGGATATCGCAATGCTTCAAAACACCGACTCTGACCCATTGAGAAGAGAATGCGGTGCCTATTCTTGGGTATGTTTTCAAGTGAAACATTATTATGTGACATGTGATGTTGATGGAGATTAGTCTTGGAGTTGTTAGTACATATTAGTGCAATTTTTTTGTGATAGAGCTTTCTAAGATGACATCATTTTTATTTTTTTTTAAATTGTGTGATATATCATCTGTTAAACTGTGAAGGCAAAATGATTCTCCTCTCATCTATATCTGACAGGAATTGCTCTGCTATCTTGTTTATAAAAATTAATATCCAGGAAAGTCTTACCCAAGAGTTTTTGAAATGTTTTTGCAAAATCATTTGTTCAAGTGCGCAATTTTCAGCTTCATCCCTGTTGCGTATAGGTGTTGTGCAAATAATTTAGAGAGAGAGAGAGAGAGAGAGAGAGAGAGAGAGAGAGAGAGAGAGAGAGAGAGATGTAGTACCGTTGCGTAATCAGATCAAAACGTTCATAAACATGTCTTCATTGTAAATTATACAGTGAGATAATATTAATAAATGAGACATATTTTGCATTTATTTATGATAGTAACTAGTGTACAATCAAAATATTTTAATTATAAATACATATTCACTGTGATAATGTGTAGTCAATGCAGTGTAAACGTTGTTACATGAAGCTCTTTATAAGTAAATTCTTAGGTCATGAGTATTGCCCAGCTCAAAGCATGTGCTGATGTGTTATGCAGAAAGAATTATCAGAGAATGCAATGTCGTCTACTGTCAGACCACTTAATTTTATCATCAAGTTTGTAAGTGATTTATCCAAGATCAGCTGTGTGTGAAGTGTTGCCAGCATCATTAGCTCTGTCAAACTACTCGTAAATAGATTTCTGTTGTCAACCTGATTTCATCGAAAATTGCCAGCCATGTGGAAAGAAACTTGGGCTGTGGTGAAACGAGAGGCGTGTATCTCACTTCACTGCTGACATAATATATTCTCTGCAGACAGCAGTTTTCAAGTGCTTTGCTCATTAAGTATTGTTACTTCAAGTAAAGCCAGGTTTTTCATTTCAAATAGATAGCATAAGGGTTCTGCTCTTCCATTGTGATCAAGGCATGATTTTGTTAAATTGAGAAGTAACAACAATGTGATTGTCGATGGCCAATCATCAGTGTCAGCCCCAGAGTGCCATCTCTACATCTTCATCAAACCACAGCCTTGCTGAATCTTTTGCGAGGGTAATTGTGCAAACCCATCAGAAGAATAGTGAAGAGAATCTCCCAATTTGACATTTTGGGTTTTTTCCCCGCATGTTATTTTATTGTGTTCAGCAGATTGTATTATATGACATTTTTCCCCATTAAAAATGAAATGGTCTTCCCTGTGTTAGTGGCTTGGAAAGTAAAGAAAATGAGGAAAGGCAACACCGGAATTTTTTTGTCTTCCATATCATTTGATATGTTTGCTAATGGTAAAATTATTAATTTGAAAATGGAGAAGTAATTCTGTAAAACTATCCCTCCAGGAATTGATGACATTTGGGCTGCAGCATTTTCCCCCGGTTTGTAAAATGACCTCTGTTATCTTGCAGATTTTGATTGTAAAACGAGGAATAGATTGCTGGAGTCATAAACTTCTATATTTCTCCATTTGTTTCAATTCTCTTGAGTATTTCCACGCATTTTGAATTTTTCGATGGATTGTGTTGTTGGAATTGAATATTATGCTTTCCCAATGCATTGGTATCATTATCTATAGCTTCTGAAGGCTTGCTTTGATGGTTGTATCGGAAACAAAACCTCGTGTCTCATATGACTCCTCGGTAATGACAGGATTGAAAACAAATCTTCTAGCTTCTGGACACTGCTTTAAAAAAAATAATATCAGTGATTAGGGAACTTGTAAAAAAGTGTAATTTCAGTCTGTCTAGCCAGGAGCATTACATCATTGCAGGCTTCACTTTTTTGTAGTCATCAGTCTGTGAATCGCAGACCACCATGGGTTTTCTCCAGCCACATCGCAAAAATTAATTGACTTGGGGAGTTGGTTATTTATTCATTTCCCTAGGGACATCAGGTGAACTTAAACTGTCGTTAGGAGAGTTATCACATTATCAAGCGAAAGTTTGATGAATACGATTTGAAGTTTCCTTAAACTCAGATATGCCACTGTTTTCTGTTATGCCATTGTGAGCGGAATTTAAATTAGCCAGCAGTTCAAAATGACATAAAAAGTTTTCATCATCAAGTATACCATGTTTATTTTAAGTTTTCTTTGACCCCCATTCCTCCTATTTGTTTCTGTTTTCATATGAACACATCCCGTCTTCAAAAAAATTGTCACCCCATCCGCCTTGAGATGATGCAAATGTATATTCCTGCTGCCTTCTTCATCTCTCGTCCAGTTTGTCAAAAATGCAAGTTCACATCTTTTCATTCTTGTGATATGATTCTATAGTTCACTGATATGGCAGTGATATGTTATGCGATGTAAACCTTCGGTTACTATACACAAATTTCTTCCTTGAAAAATGACTTTACTTAAAAAAACTGCAGTAATCATGGTTGAACATTACTTATCTCAGTTTCAAAATTAGCTGCACAGTTAACAACTTGTTCTGTGGTCATTGTTAGAATAGTTAGATGTGCAGCTTTGCCCTGCATTTTAAACATGGTGACTTAACCCTTTGAGCACCAAAGTCAATTTTTGTCACCTTTAAAAATATACCTCAGTCAATTTTTTTCAAATTTTTGCCAAAATTTTGATAAAAAACTGTAGCTGATGAAAAGTGATGTCCATTTGGTTCAAAATTATCAAAGAAATTACAGAAAAATTCATAAAAATTGATAAAATGTTGCACTAAAATTTTGGTGGAAAAAATTATGGCACTCAAAGGGTTACTGATAAATGAAAGACTGTAACATGTAAACTAGCCAAGATGAATTAATCTTGAAAAAGAAATACAATTCTCAGTCTTAAAAAAGAAATAGATTTTGCTTTTGTGTGCTCAACATGTAATTTCTAATTCAGCACAATTCTGTATGGGAGGGACATTGTGTCTTCATTCAAAGATTGTTGACCTCCCATCGTATGTCAGAAAGAACAGCTCCAGCAGAGTTTTGATCCACAGAGAATTTTTGCAATCAGGAGGACTGGAAAAAAAAGAAATGATTTTCCCAGCTGGTCACTTTATTAGGTCCCTTGTACAAAGAGTTTTGATTCTAGCACTACATTGATGTGGGTTTGTTAAATAAAATTGACAGAGGTAATCACCTGGGGAATGACATGCCAGCTAACTTTTCCCTCGCTACCTTTACCTCTCTGGAAAATTTCAATGAACTATGTCAGCATTTGAATAAATTATTAATTTCTCCCATCATGCACTTTCTGCTTCACTGTCCCTCTACACTGAAACTTTTTATCAAAAATGTTCCCAAGCTGTTGCCCAATTCAGCATACAGCCAGATTCAGTTACAGGCACTGTTGACTGGCATAGGAAAAGTTCACAGACTATTCTCTGGTAGCTGGATATTTACAGACAAGAAATGTGTTTTGAAAGTGATCAGAGTTTAAGGTTTAATGGTCATGGTAGTGGTCACTCAGTTTTGTTGATTAATTTAACCTTTTCACCCCCAATTTCCCGTAAACAGGCCCAGAATCACCATTGATATCAATTGATATGGGCCAAACCATGGTGATGATAGGGTTCATCAAGGTAGCCATCTTGGAAATCATCTTCATCTCAACACATGAATGTCCAAAAACACAATTGAAAATGACAATGTTGCACTAGCAACTTGATGGTAAAATATGAAAACAAGGTCTTGTGTGTGAGATATGTCCCAGGTTTAAAAACATTTACTAGTAATTGTACGTGTGTTTCACTTGACTGTGTGTATGCTTTCCGTTGCTACATGTACATGTACATGTTCTCTTGGTTTTCACATTGGCTCAACACAATTGTGCCATGCTGTGAAAATTTTCCCTAAAAATAGAATAGTATGTCACTTACCTGCTTTATTGAACTCCAAAACTCAGAATGTATTCAGTTCTGATACTCATTATAGAACTTCTCTTCCAGCGTTTCATATTTCATAGAAAAATTTTTGATTAGGAAGTGTGCAATTTTTTCTGATATGAGATGCGGGGAAATCACATCTGTCGCCATATAGCTGGAGGCTGAATTCACTTCAGTTTGCGAGCAAAATTAATGACACTGACTTTGGTCACAAATCATGCAAAGAATGGCCTGACATCAAGTCTGTGATAAATTTGGAACAGAAAGGATTTCAGCACTTCAGCGTCCATTTTTTACGCTTTCATGATGCTTTTCGATGCACAGAGAGCAATAGCCGCATTTTCAAAGAAAGAAGTATCTCAAGTTGTGTGAAGAATCAGAACAGTTTCACTCAGCAAATGCAAGTTGCCACACATATATGTACATGTACACTTACGTAAATTAAAAACAAAATGGTGTATAGTACACTTCTGTAAATTAAAAACAAAATGCCTCTGGAATTAACATTTAAATCCATGTATTTTTCTGTGGTTACAGGTTAACGGCAAGGATTTGTCACGATCCACCCATGAGGAAGCTGTAGAAGCATTCAGAAATGCCACAGAACCCATTGTAGTGCACGTTTTGCGCAGAACTTCCCGCACAAAATTAAAGAACCGAGAAGTTTCAACTTGCAGTGTTTCCACTCAAACAGACATTCAGATGGATAACTTTTACACCAACTCCATGCACCGATGCCCAACACCTCCTCCGATGTCTATGGCAATCAAGGGGTATGTACAGTTTATCTCAGTCACCATCACCCACCCCTTCAGTGAATTCAATATTCACAGTGTAATGTTGCTTAGATAAGAAATTGGACATTTTGATGACATAAAGGATAAGCTTGAATCAAACATTTTTGTGAATGGCCGACTCATCGTTTGGAAAAACAACTTTCTTTTAAAAAATTCTAAACGGACTGGTTTTTTTTGTGTATCATGTTTTTTTTGTAACAGCCTGGGAGCTGAAAATACTTGAATGCCAGAATGATGTTTTTGTCAGACTTAATTGAAGTAGGGCTTTTGGTAATAGTATTTGGAATGAATGTGTCACCGCTTGTTATTACAGGAGATAACACTCAGGCATAGTTTGTGTTATTCACACCATCCGTCCTCGGATCATTACAAAGGGTAAATTTCACACCAAATCTGATCCAATCATCTCAAGCAGAGTACTGTAAATTATTTTACTATTTAGAATGAGTAATTGTGGAATCATCAACAGCTCAAGGAATGTTTGCCACATGTGTGACATATTTCACAGCTTATTTCCAAGCCCTTTCAAATGTTCTGCAATTATAGTTAAACTAATAAATCTCTGTGTCAATGTTTGAAATTGAAATGGGTTTGCCAAGTCTGCTGATAATGAAAGCAGTGTGAACAAACAAAAGAGCATCTGTGGATGAGTTGTGTACATTGTATTATGTTTAATAGATGTCATTGGTATAGGAACTGTGAAATACAGAGCATCATATCATTGTGAATCTGCATCTGTGACCATTTTGTTGATACGAGATTCTTTCAATTCATAGACACTCCAACTGTAGTCGCTAGCTTGTGATTCTTTCCTCTCCCCTACATTCATCTTTCATGCCTTTGTTAAACTAAACAAATACTCCGATTAAATCACAAGCATGTCCCTCAATAAAAGGATACACTTATAAAGTCATTTGATTACTAGCTCTGCCAATGCCTGGTAGCCATGTCACACCAATCTCTTCAACTGAATACATGTATCATGATTAACGCCCTGCAAATGCCACTCCAAGTGAACCCTCGCACTGGGCAGCCTGACACATCAGACTCCTGTGTGACTGTGCACTGTTTATTCAACAGTGTCTTTTCACTCTAATATTTCATTCTATAATTTACAGCCAACTATAATAGGTTAAAACTACCGCCTAAGAAAACAAGTTTTGACGCAAGTATTTGACATTAAAACCAGAATGTAGAAGCTGTCATATTTTTAATCCTCATTGCATGCCCTCAATGCTATCAAATAGCAATTTTCAATGGCTCCTAGAGCCCTTGAAACTAATCAACATTAAGTGATGCAATTAAACAAAATAAATACCGGCTTATTTTTATAGAAAAGAATTTGCAGTTTTCGGCTGTCATGTTTATTTGTGGTTTGATTTAGGCAGAGAGTTAGAAAATTAAATTTTCTATGGTTGGTAAGATACAAAAATATACTCTACAGTCTTGCTCTGGAGAAAGTTATGCTGTGTAGGACTTAAACATGTCCATGGCCGCTATATTGCCTTGTAGATGAAACTATTCAGTGACTATGATGCGGATCTGAATGGTATGTCTACAATGTCAGTCAGTGAACTCAGTCTATCCTGTACACCTCCCCTCCAATTTTTTCTCATCATTAAATTTACATTCAGAAGCAAACACAAGCCAAGGTCAAAGGAAATCTGTTTAGGAAAAGGAGAGAGTGAAAGAAGTGGCAAGTTTGTCAAGTAACCTCTTGAGATATCCAAACCTATTGCTGAGTTGTCAAAGGAACCGTGAAGGAAATTTTCTACATTTGTGTGTTACTGCTAACGTGGAGTAATTATTTTATGACTGAATAACACTCATATTTCCATTTTGTATTTTTGTGATTGCAGACTTTGTGAGATTTCACCACAACAACCAATGACGTTGATTGACCATGACTTGCTCCATGAACTTGACAGTGTTGATAATTTTGATTTGCCTCTCTTGGACGATGGCCTTGACAAGGCCTATGAGATGGAATACGAGGTGAGAGGCCCAGTCTCAGATTAAAGCTTACACATATTTGTCAGTGAAAATAGAATATGATAAAGTTGAAAATCACATCAGTAATTATTGTACTGCAGTTATATTTTATTGAAAGTATAAATGTAAAAACTGACTATATACGTGTGTCTCCTTGCAAGTGTTAAAATACATTAAATATTGTAATTATCTGCGTCACTATCAAAGGATATGTTACGGATCCACCATAGCCATCTCCTTACCCTTAGCATCTGTGTCGTGTGTGTTGATTCACTGAATCTGACATTGTAAGTTTGTTGCGTCTGCAGGAAATACTTTTGCGTCGGACAAACAGCAATGACAAATTGGGACTGACACTTTGCTATGGCAACGATGATGAAGAAACCGGTATCTTTGTAAGTGAGGTGAGTAGAGATCTCCCCAAGGAATGTGTGTAGTTACTCTTGGAAAAGTGTGTGGGTCAGGCAGCTTTGCTGGAAAATTTGATTTTCCTGCTCATACCTTGAAATTCTCCCCGGAGTAGCTTAGAATAGGTTGATTATGTTGGAAAACAGAAACATGGGATTGCAGAGAGCCATGTTTTCATTCTCTAGTGACAAATCTGAATTTCAGGAATGTCTAATGATATCAGTGGCAATGAGCTAGGGTACATAAAGCTTTACTGTTGGTTGTTTTAGTTTCAGCCAGATCCAAGCACACAACGTTCTAAATAGAAAAAACATCGACTGAATCTCACACTGATTGCAGGGGTTTAAAATAACAGTGTATACAGTCAACACTGTGCTCATAGTTTGTTGAAAGAAAATATTGGACCATCACTTGATCTTTTGAACTTTTAGCGAGGATTGCTGTTGAAAGGCAAGTCTGTCCTGTTCTCTAGGCGGTTTATGTTTTAGTCAGACTCCGACCAGTCTCTGTGTCAGGCCCTTTTGTCAGGCATGAATAAACACCCCATAATTGCCGACAAGTTGACTCTAGTAATTGCCTTATAATGAACACATATATTATAACAACATATAGGCCATTCGCTGGTTTGAAAAGTAAACATAGAGGTGGAATCGAAAAGTGTTACTGCTAAGCGTGGTTTTGTTCCATTTATGCAGGAGGGCAGATTTCTAAGTCCTATGTGAGAAGCTGGGATATATCAAAATAATTTCCTGGGACAGTTTTGACCTCTTGCAGGGTATTGAATAGTAGTCGGCATTGAAACAGTGCTGCAGCTACTGGTCTTACTCTGTCACCAGGCTAGTTCAAGATAAACCATATTTTAAAATTGATGTGGTACACAGGGCACATCAACACATATGGCTCGGATTTCTCTACTGTAGCTGGCTCCGTTCTGACCTGGTGTCACCCTGCTGTAAAACTATGTGGGCTCAAATTCCACTATTTATAAGATCTCTATGACATCACCTATCACCCGGTACTACCCCTGCTGTGAAGCCCTCAGGTCTTCATTGCCTTCATACTGTGTGTGCATAGGGCCAGGTTCAAAATGTAAAAACCCTAGCATAGTTTGCCATTGATACATAAGCAAAATACTCATGTGGAAAGTTTTCATATGGTTTCATGAAGGTCTATTTTGCATCACTCAGTCAGTGTCAATTTCTGTCTGAATACAGGTTTCTGGTAGTTTAATTGGTTGTTTTGACAGAAGTCATTGTTGTTACCTTTTTTTGCTCCTGTTTATAAAATGCAGCTTTTTGTTTCACTCTCCAAATCATATTCGAATGCCTTGTGTTCTTATAGAACAGAAACCTGAACATGTGGAATATCCACTGTATTGGTTGACAAATACATTTTACTTTGGACTAGAATTTGTTTGTCGGCAATGATATTGTAAATCGTACACAACAATATGTTGTGTTGTCAAGGAATAACTTTGTATTTCACCTGGTTTTAAATTGATGAAAAATATCTGAATTTGACCTCTCTAAGTACTTCATAGATTCAGTTAATTATCACATTTTCTAAATATCAGGTTCCAAATATATAAGTTCTGTGTTTATTTAAAAAGCAAATCGTTAATACTAAAATTATGAAACAAAGCTAAATATTATACCCACAATTCAAAAAAGGGGTTTGTTGTTCATCAGTTGTATTGTTTTGTTGTAGATTAATATTTGACTGTTTTGCCTAGGTGTGTTCAATTCTAGACTTATCAGGGTTCTCAGAATATAATTCCACATTTTGTTTTGACATCACCTCCAGTGCTTCACCTACATCAGGGAAAATTTGTCAAAAATGGTACGTGCAATGAGCTTGGAATTAAGCCAGCTGTGGCACAAAACATTTTTTCCTCACAGCAAGCTATTCATGTGGTAAATTCCCATCTTGGTTGTCAGGGCAACCATTGCCTCCACTTAAGTCATGGGTAGAGGTTTTTGATGACTACACCTAATGTAATGTGGTTTTGGCGAATTCAAAACAGGACGTGTTGTAGTGTAGCATTCACCACACTATGGCATTTCGTTAAATACCACCCTAATTGCGGATCAAAATTTTAATTAACCTCTCTCTAAAATAATATAAGATGTTTCCCAGCAGAATAAATATATATTTTCATTGTCATAATAGAGAGCAAGCAAATGAAGATTTGCATTAGGTCCTGATCGGTTACTTTTGTGTACACTCTGACCTCTAAACTGGTGGAATATATCACATTGTAAATTCCTCTTGCAGTTTTAAAACAAAACAAAATGAAATTTAGAAAATTGTGGTTACAATTCCATTTCTATAGATGATAGAATACAAATATTCTTTTGCACTACAAGTATGGAGATGGGGTACCACTCAAAGAAAACACAACTCCCTCATCAATTTTGGATTATAATTGGAGAAAATTCCATTCAGGCAATCATGTTGGCTTTATATTTCCAATTATCAAGTAAGTAGGGAAATGTTTTTGAGATTAATATGTATGCTATTACAGTAAGACGACACTTCAAAATATGCATGGTTTCTTATGAAATCTGTAGGCTTTTTTGTAACAAGCTAGTTTGTTGTGTTCACATATTAGCTGTGTGAATGTTATGTTTTCAAAGATGCAGGTAGTGCATCCATATCCTGTTTGTTGAAATCCTCAGATTCACAATCAATATGAACAGCTGAAGTATTTTATTTTTGATGAAATGTCTCAACAGCATGTTAATTTTAGTTTTGCTGAAAGCTTGAGCCATCCATGGCATTCCTGTCTGACAAATTCAACTAGATGTGGTTGTAGTTGTAGTTGTTCATGCTCTATTGGAAAGTAAAACATTGATGACTTAACTGACAAAGCTGCAGGTTAGTTTGTATATGTGAAGCAGGGAGTTGTTCCAACCCTACACCTTTCTCTGTTCTGGTTTAATGAAACACTCTTATTGAAAAGTGTTCCCCTGTGTTAAATTTCCTAACACAATAGACCGAGCCTAGTGGCATTGTGGAGAGAAAAATATGAATAGATATGAGACATTAATGAAATGAAACTTAATCAAATTTTTATTGGGTTAGTTGGAAATTCAACCAGCCGTACTTCAGAGCCGTGATATCCTGAGGGCGGGTATGGTCACAACAAATTCCTGTACTAGAGGTTTTATATTTATTAAATCTACTACATGAAATGCAGGAATAGAGTTTGATATTAAATGTCCAATTATCCTGCGTATGGCAATCATAGAGCGATTAATTCCTATTATGGATTTACAGAATTTGAAAACTGTAATTCATGGATCAGGGTAAACCAATGCTTGTCCATTCCCTCTGTTGTAACCCAATCATCCAAAAGTCCACTAATCAGATTTTGTCCATTTGATAGATCCTCAGGAATAAGAACATGAAACTGCAGTTCTCATGGAGGATCAAATTCTTTATACTTTGCAGTGAAAGTTTTCAATTTTACAACCTTACTGAAATGTTTGACCCTATGCTGACCAACTGAGTTTGTTTTTGGGAAAAAATATTGAGCTTTATAATAATGTTTCATGTTGTCACCATGTTGAAAGTAAAAGGTGTGATATGCAAAAACAACTTGAGACGAAAAGTCACTGTGAAGTAGCACTCAGTTAAAATCTCTTTTTGATACCATTTGTCATGCACGACAAAATACTTTACAGTGATGTTGAATAAAAAAGACTGCTGCCCTGTTGTACTGCTGCTGTTAGTATTGATTTCATTATCTGGACAGCTGGTGTTTTTGCGATGGCTTAATGTTTCAAATGAAGTTGTCCAAAAGGGCTGAACTGTATGTTCTGCACTGAGTAATGGTAACCGTGTGTTGACGGCAATGTTTTGTCTTCTTTGGTTACAGATTGAGCCATATAGTATAGCAGGACAAGACGGAAGAGTTCGTGAGGGAGATCAGATTTTACAGGTAAATGCCATAGCTAGTATTGACATGTTCTATTTGTGTTCCCGGTAAAGAGTGGTGAAATGTGAAACCCTGGCTGATTGGTACGAGGATGTATCTCTGTTGCCAGATGCAAGCCCTGTGATGCAAAGCCCTGTAATGAAAATTGCTTGAGGAAATTGTTGTAGGGTAATGAAAGTGCAACAGTAAAGAAAGCTGCAGGTTGAGGGTAATGTCATGTCAAGACCTTCAACTTCAAAAATCTCTACCGATTTCTTGATGATGAAAATACCTCTCTAAAGGACAAAAATTGCCTCCTATCATTTTATCTTCACTTTAATTTGCTCATTTGTTAATCATTCCAGTGTTTTTTCACAAATATATGTATAAATTATGTTAATTCTGTCACCATGGTGATGAAATGGGCATAATTATTATCATGAAAGACAATGATGTTGTTAAGACGTTTGAAGTATCATTATAGTCTATGGAGAGAGTGTGTTCCGTGAATTTCTTGACGATAAAGTGAAAAATCAAGATTGATGCCGGTGATTTTGGAATTTAAAAAGAGGAAAAATGGAAAGAGGTTACTTAACTTTTCTCATGAACTGCAGCCAGGAGATCTAGATTTGTGATTGCAAAATTTTCTCAAGTGTTAAACTCAACTGTTATGTCAATTTTTACCTTCAAAACTGACATAAACATATTAGTAAGCTGTGTTATATGGCAGCATGAGAGAAGTAACTAGACACAGCTCTGTACAAGTTGAACATAGCACAAGCAGTTGGGGGTTGGGAAGGGAGACTGCGAGTCCTTTACATGCAGAATGCATTTAAAGTCCCCTCTTGGATGCCTCTGCCTTTTGTCATTTACCGACCCAGCATACGGAAGATATTCCTTTAATCTGGTTAGCCTTGCTACTGTGTTATCGGGTCTTATGATTTGCTGACCCAGGGTTTTATTAATACCGATCCAGTCGCTGCCGTCTTTTGGGGACTGACTTATTTTTTCTGCGGTGTGGCTTTAGCTGGCCATGCAGAAAATCTACGCTGACAGCATTGCACTTCAGGTATTTCCTCCCCCTGCTAGGTAAGGCCTAATATTTAAAACGAGGTTTTCCTGATCCCGGGCCCATGTCCCCCTTGTGATGTTGCATATGGATGGGCGTAATTGTCCTGGTTGAGTGGGTGTGCTACAGGAACAGTTGGACTGTGTTTCGGAGTAATTTGCCAGGAAAAGAAAGCAATTCCTTGGAGACATACATCAGATCACTTTGCTTGCTGAAGTAGAAAATACAGTGAAATGGAGAAATCCTTAGAGTTTGCCAGAAAGGAAGTGCAGATATAACATTAATATATCAGTGCAAAGGAAAGGAATAAGCTTTCAAAGTCACTGCAAAATCTCCTAACATTTCACATGGAACAAAACTGTGTTGGATTAACGGCATATTCTTCAAAACTCATACTGTACCCTTTAAATTTCACAATGTTAAATCTGAGTGATATAACAAAGCCATTGTAAGTTTTTGAGTTGTGCATGTGGAATCGACAGCATGACTTTTACCATAAATTACAGAATATCACTTCTTCCTTTCATTGAGAACAGCATCATTCAGAGAAAGAACCGCGTGAGTTCATCATGTAGCCTTGCTTGAGAAGAGTTTTTTACTTAGATTTGAAAGCATTGTGAAATTCAGGAGAGTTGGTAGTCCTGTGAGTCCGAGTAGTTAGTTATTCATTAGATTGAATGTTTTGAATTTGAATTGACAGTACATTGGTACTAAAATAACACGCCCCAGGTGAAGTCAATTGGCATAGCATCCACAGGGCATACCCCTGACAGGTAATTTTCTTCATTTTGCTTTCTAGAAAGTGGAAATGACAGCTGATTTTTTTAATTTTGTAGATAAACGGAGAGGATGTTCACAACAAAGATCAAGCTATCTCGTTATTTTCACAAGACAGACAAGAAATCTCCATCTTGGTGTGTCGTCCACAGTTACAGGTAAAATATTCTTTAAATTTGTTTATTTTAATTGACTCTGAGAATTGCTGTCTGTTATTTTGGACCTAATAATGTTTTTGTTTGTTGCATAATTCATAATAATTGACAATTGTTCGTTGGAGAAAACAACTAGAGGGTGAATTGACAGTACACCCTTCAGGTTTGTCAATAAAGTGCAGGTATTGTTTGGAGGGAAATCACTTTTAACAGTCCGAAGTTTGTTTATTTCTTTGTAGTAAAGCTCTAAATTAGAGTTTTCATAACTGAAGTAAACATAATATAAACAGAAACTTCAATTATTACCTGTTTGGCTGTACCCTGCCTTAATAAACATTCTACCATTGTATTTACCAATATTCTTTACTGCAAGCAATGTCAACCCATCTTACTGTTCATATTTGCTATTATGCAAACATGCAATTAAGAGAACAAAAAATGAAACAAAGAATTGACACAAATATGAAACATGAATTTTGTTGCCACATTTTGGCAGTAGGTATACTCCCATTCCATGTTTTATCATTTTGGGTTTTCTTTTGTCAACCAAAATCACATCAAACAATATAGAGAGCACCTAATGTGGATATACAGACACTCTATACATTCATGTTAAAAGCTGCAAAAATTGTGTATGGAAGTCAACAGGCTGATAGAGCTGTATGATTTATGGGATTTTATTGACATATTGTACCATGTGACAGAAAATTCAACACCTAGCAACTCTTGCACTAATTAAGACAAATTGACTTTGTGCATTGTGTTGCAAACACAAGCCATGATTAACTTTCAGCCAAAAAGGGAAAAAAAATGACTAAGTAGAAAGGTTGGATGATAAAAACAGGGGGTTTGTAACACAATACCAAGCTGTCACTCCTCTGATTTGAC
Organism: Ptychodera flava; assembly: GCA_001465055.1. Taxonomy (NCBI): domain Eukaryota; kingdom Metazoa; phylum Hemichordata; class Enteropneusta; family Ptychoderidae; genus Ptychodera; species Ptychodera flava. Next base: position 153,098 of record LD356648.1, read on the forward strand.
AACCATGTCATTCACGGCTTCAGGTCTGAATATTGAAAGAATGAAACAGAGCTTGTGTTTCATATGTGTGTGAGAAATTTTCATCAAAGAGACTGAATATGGCCTGTGTGTCAACATCCTGTGTTTGTTGGCTAATATTCCAATATTGTTCCTTTTCCAATAAACTGTCTAGTTTTGCATCAGTATTACCAGGAGGTGGCGGGATCACTGATCTTAGTTTGTCCATTAGTCTTGGAAAAGCGATTGTAGTCGCAATATTAACTTAAGTGCAGTATCGCTTACCCATGTTTAGTTCAAATCACTGTTGTAAATGCCTGATACTCAATCTAAGCCGGTGCAGACTTACCGTAACCACCCTACAGATGTCTCCAGTTGAGTGTAAAGTAATTCCCTGGTGTAGGAAAGCTGTCAGTTTATTTCTCAGGGAAGTTTTAAGACAGGAGACAAAATATGAAAGCATAGAGAGAAACGGGGACATGGCATTTCCATTAAGGGATACCAAGCACAAAGAAAAAGATTATGTATTTTGATAAGGATGGAAATGGGAGAATTGTTGTCTGGTGTCATAGAATATTATGGCAAGAATCATGTACTCAGCTCTGATTTGGGAATGACAGTATTGACAGAAGCAATACACAGAGCTGTCACTCCTACAAGCCAAAATACTCCAGTGATAATATCAATAACATCAAAATATTGACATTGGTTGGTGATGATATTTATTATTCTCACCGTTTTCTCCTGAATTTTTTAGAACGTATGAATTTTAAATGGCTCCACATCAGATTCTGTCCACATAGTGTTGTTCTTAAAGAAATATTGTGTGTGATTCACGCACTTGATTTTCTGATTGATTCTTGCCTTTAATACTACAACTTTGCCAATCAAATTTAACACCCTTCACTCCTATTGCAATTTAAAGTTTCCTCTGATTGGCTGCTTGAATGTCATTCTACTAAGAGTGAACCAATCACAGGCTGTGTTGCATCATTATGAAGCAGGTGACAGTAAGAGCCACTTAGTATAAGCTATTTCTATGTGCTCTCACAGTGTAAGAATTCAATGAATAAATGCAGTCATTGCAAAGATCAAGATCCACAGAAATGACAGCTCTATGCCACAAAGACAAGTCAATAAAAGTTGTTGAAGATGAAATTTGAATAATCCATGACGTTTATCTGCATAATGAAACTTATACTTGGGGACTGTATGTCCTTTTATGAAGGCCAACTCTTTGAATGACAAATCTTCAGTCACATATTGCAATTTCATCTTCAAAAGGTGTTGTTACTCTGCTGAATTCATCTAATGTAATTTGAAATGGTGAATACAAGCCATCAGCTCCTGAATTTAGCCATTGGCACTAATTACACAAGGGGCTGTTTCTTGTGTTCCATCAAGACAGATGTTGAACACCAATGCTTTGACAAGCGATCAAATGCTAATATTCCTTTGAATATTAAAAATAGAAAAGCCTTTTCCCCAATCCATTAATATTCAAACTAAATTCCTTCAGTCTCAAAGTGAACAATGCTCACTGAATTAAATTATCAATTTGCGCTACCTCTGTTCATGTATGGATTGCTTTTTATAAAGATTTGATTTCAGGTGACCGTGACCTGGGATAGCTGTGTGTACTCAGATTTCTGGGGCATAACTTCACATCCAAACAGACAGACTGGAGAAATCTCAACCTCCAAAAAATCATCAGACAAATTTCATCACCATTGCAATATTCTACAGGGAACTCTGGTGGTGGTTTTACTTTCATTACATTTTAAATGCTTCTTTTTTAACCACAGTCAGCTCTTTGATTCTCTCTGAGCCTAGTTTTTCTTCCATAAACATGATGTGAACAAAATATTTATATCCTGTTAGTTTATACAGTTTGATTTATTTGTCAAAATCCTCCAGGATGGACTTCAAAAGACTAAAATTAGTGCTAATTTATACATCTTTAGTTGTAAATTTGTTAAGAACAAAGATAAACATCCTCAACCAACAATTTTCTGAAGAGGAAAAATGAACGGAAATAACATGGAAAACAAAAAACAGACTTGACTGGCTCAGAATGGAATAAATGAAGCTGTCTTTAGCTTCTTCTTCATTTAATGCAATGCCTTCTGTCCTATCTATCTGCAGTTGGATGATGGTTTGCTATATGATGATACAAATGTTTTGTTGGATGATCTGCACATGGACATGCTAGAACAGCATCATCAAGAAGCTATGCAGTTCACTTCATGTTTGCTTGATACTGTAAGTCATTACTTTGCACCTTTCTGCAGAAGCTTTCTAATTTTTGTTTCCGTTTGATTATAAATGGGTTTTCTGTTGCTTCCATTTATCCATTCGGTTGGTTTATGTTTGTTCATTTCCTTTGTTGGTGGTGTTGTGTCTTTTTTCATTTAGAGTTTCTTACCATACTTCTCTGCAACCATTTGGGATCTGCTGCTCAGTTTTGTAACTCATTTCCATTGCTAATTAAGTCTGTCATCCATACCATTCTATCATCATCATCATCCTCACAGTACATATTTTCTCTAGAGGGCCTATGTTTCATCCAGATATTTATTTAACATCACAGAATGCAGATATTGTGTCAATTCACAGAGTAACAAGTGGATCAAGATGAACAACACATAATAGTTGTGTCTCCAACCATTCCTATTGTGGTTGTCAAACCCTGCTGTAAAGTTTCTTTCACGTGTCAGATTTAAGACAGATAAATGTCCCTGCAATCCATAATTGAGTCCAAGAATTTTACAGCAAAGATTGTTAACATTTGCTGCATTGGTGTGTACAACTTCAGAAACAAATACTTTCATAAATATTTTGTTTCGGTGTATCCAAATATATTAACATGTACTTAAAACAGCAGCACAGAAATTCTTTAGTTGACCCGTACAAGAGATTTATCTGGGATCAAGTTAACAATTGTCATTTAAACGCAAAAACTACGACATCTTCTTGTAGAGTTTCTATACTCTTTTATAAATTTTCATTTCAAATTTAGATGTTGGCAGCTGTTAAAACTATTGTTCAGTGGCTGTGTATGTCATTACTTAGACAGTCAATTTTAAGTACATTTAAAGTCAGATGAACAGTTTTCATCACAGTCCCGACAGAGTTCTCTAACTCGTCACAGTTTCCAATTTCCGTTGGCTGTTACATCGCAGATGTGGAATTATATCAGGTTTATCTCTGGCATCAAGATTGCACTGGTGCAGAATTTTCATCAGTGTGGTTTGATGTGGTTGCAGCCTTGGGCCAAACAGAACAGCTCCACGTATCATGAACTACCGTGAATAGCCCCAGGGTGCTTCATACCTGTGACATCAAAGCGGTAACACATGAAGTGATGTCTTCCTTATCACAGCCATGCATACAGCCTTGTCTAGATCTGTTTCATGACATCAGTTCTTGTGTGGCTATGTGATGTAAAACATGTACATGATTATTCAAATGATTCAAAGTTTAATATGAAAAAAAAATGATTAAAATTAAAAGTTCAGATAAACTGTGAATCGTTCTTGCTTTTGTCATGAAGATGTCTGTGTTGAAAAATTAGATAATAAAGAGTTTTCATTGAATCCTTTGTACTTGCATTTGCTGAAATTTTGAATGAGCTTTATGCTGTAGTATGTCATCTGTTTACCAGTGTTGCTGCTGATGATGTCATTAGGTTATGCTGCTTACTCATCCCCATAGTAAACATGTTTCGTACTTATTTGTCTACTCTGTTTCCTGAAAGCCAAGAAGTGCCAAATCCTGGTGTAAAATCTCCATTCCATCACTTCTGTGGAGGGACCATGATTCCATCATGGAATAACTTTCAAATTGTTTGTTTGATTCTCCAACATCTGTGGTAAACAGTCTCAGACTGTTACAATGTACATAAATGAAGTTTGTATTTCCCCAGAAAGACATCTGCCTCGGTAAGTACATGTATGTACTGCAAGGCCCACTTTGCAATGCTATCTCTCCCAGGCCCAATTTAAAGTATATTTTCCCTTCTTGCTAAAAAAATCTGAAGGATGGCGCAAATCATGCTTGTTTATGTTTCCCCAATGCACCAATGCTGTCCCTAGAGTCAAACATCTTGTCTTTGTTGCGAAACGAAGTTTGTTTCCTTCCTTTCGTAGAAGTAGTGGGCGAGTGGCAAACAGCCTTTTGGGTAAACTTCTTTGGTGTGAAATCATATAAGTAGCCATCCCTGTGGTGCTATGACATCACACCATGAAGGATTTCTGGATTATCAGATTTTAACAGGAAGAGAAAAGCCAGTTGTACGCCCTTAACACTGTATCTTGGGAACAGTTGGCATAGCAACAAATTTACACTTTGAAAACAATCTCTAGGAAGAGTAGTTTTAAGTTGCTTCAAATGTCTCTTTCAACAGTCGATGAAATATGGTGAAATTCAACTCTGAAAGACTGAGAGGTGTAAGATATGTGATACAAATATTGTGGTATTCACTGGAGACATTTGCCACTGAGAAAGGAAAACAGAGTGATGGTGATTATGGCACATTTGACAAACACTGGGCCTCATCGTCCTTATGATAGAAATCAGTGCTTGTCTTAGGGGCCTTTGCTAGCAAATAAATGCAGCCATACCCTCAAGATTATGTTGAATCATTCATCAGCTTTAGTACTGGCCCAGTTTTCTTCAGTCTTGTCATAATTTCTTTGAAATAAAGTAGTACCATCAAAAATGCAAAACAACGGAAAAGTGGATGTTTGTTATCCTGTTTTGACAAAAGAAAATTAGTGACAGGACTGTATATGGTGGACAGTATTTGTTAAAGTACAAAAAGTCTGTGTAACTTAGGAGTGGTGTGAGTACTGAAAAATTTGTGAACTATTTTAAGTTGAATTGAGAGGGCTGTTATGTTGTTTCTGTTGAATGATTCTGTTGTCGCTCTTGAGTTCAACAAGAAAACAAAAATAACAGAAAACGTGAATAACATACATATGAGAATACACAACTAGATGGTTATTTAAGCGATGAGATACATGAAGTTGTGTCTTTAAAAACACCCAAATGATTACTGAAAACTGATTTGCTTGTCTTGCAGGAGTGTGTCCACAATGATGAAGGAGGCACTACAGACACTGGCACTACTGAGAATGCATCAACACAGCATGAAAAAGATAGCGGTGTCGGCAGAACTGATGAGAGCACCCGGAACGATGAAAGTTCAGAGCAAGAAATCCCGGATGAATGCCAGAAGCACCAAGTAGACTCCGGCAGTCTGGGAAGTGGGGAATTGAGATACAGTAATGATAGCTTTACCTCAACAGACCTACCTGACCAAGACTTCACAGGACACGAAATATCCCTGGAAGACTGCATGAAATTCAAAGAAGCCCTGGAGAACAAGTTTGAAAGAACACAGGTGCTCGCTGGGGTTTCAGACTGCAAGTTTAGACTTCAGAACCTAGGTGCTAATGATCACAACCCCAGTGGTTTTCAACACAGAGAACATAGAAGAAGTAGCACCGATTCCAGTGAACAGCATTTACACAACCCAGAACTGCCTCTCTATTCAGCTGAAGATGTCGACCTTGGCTACACCAACAGTGCACTCGAACAGAGCATTAGAAATAAAACTGAGGAACCTATCTGGCTTGAGCAAGATTTTGGCAGACAACATGAAAACATACTCAGTACAGTACAGGAAGAGCAGCTGAGTTCCAAGAGATTATCTGATAGTGACAGAGAAAGAAGCAGCCAGGTTGACAGAGATGAAAGCAAGGACAGTGTGCAATCTGAAGATGGCCGGGCCGGCCTAACTTTACATTTGAGATCAAGCTCCGAGTTTGACCATGACAGGGAAAGAGAGAGGGAGAGAGACAGACGCAGGGAGAGCAGCTCAGAGAAGGACAGTTCAGGGTCGAGCAAGGTATCCAAACGTGCTCGAACCCCAACAAAACATGAGGGAAGATCCCAGAGGAGTGGTGCGGCTGTCAGTCCTACCAAAGTCAAACCAAAGGACAAATCCTCTGCCAAAGAAAAAGTGACAAGTCCTACCCGAGATAAACGGGACTCAAATCAAAATCACATCCCAACAGCCCAGGCAAGGAGTAACAGCGGTGGGCAAGTGAGAAAACAAGCCTCAAGTAATGGCAACTCCTCCAGCTCACAAGCTGGAAGTGACAATGTCTACTTGATGCAGCAACAGAACACTCACCTACGTGAGCAAAACCGACGACTTCAAGAGCAAAACCTGCATCTTAGGCAGAGCATGCAAAGACTTAGTGAGTACAGGGTTCCCAACTATGCTCAGCATTACCAAAGTTACCTACACCTCATACAGCAAAGAGAAGAGATGGCAGATGAGACAAGCGCCACACCTGATGAAAGAAAGGAGAAGAGTGAAACAAACTGGAAGGTGAAAATACGAAGTGATGGAACCCGCTACATCACCAGGCGGCACGCCCGTGATCGTATTTTAAAAGAACGTGCCAACAAGATCAAGGAGGAAAGAAGTGGCATGACAACGGATGATGATGCTGTCAGTGAGATAAAGACGGGCAGGTACTGGTGCAAAGAGGACAGAAAGAGGCACTTAGAAAGGGCTCGGGATCAAAAAAGACGTAGAGAATTCATGATTCGGGCCAGGATGGAATCACTGAAAGAACAAAATGAAGAAGGCGATGTGAAAAAAGAGAGCATTGTTGAACTTAGTCATAAGAAAATGCTGAAAAAGAAAGGAAGGAAGATATTTGATGATTTTGTGACGGTGCAAGAAATGCTAGCGCATGGAAGTAAATTGAGCCCAGAAACACTGAAACAGTTCAATCCCTTACTTAACGTTACTACTGTGTAGTAACTGTCAATGCTAACTCTAGACACTAATTGCCAAAATTCAGTGAGTTGTTTTTTTGCATGGTATACTTGAACATACTGCATGTGCAGTTACTTCACCAGGCTTGCACAAAAGACGACATCAAACCATAACATTTCAGTTTTGCCCTTTTGAACAATGATTGCCCACATCTCAATGGTGACACAGTGCTGAAATGGTCAGCTGTACTGTCGGCAAATGAGGGTGAGAGGAATGAAACAATTGTAAAACTACAGACTCCTATTCACGTCATCAGAATGAAATTTAGTGATTGGTTTGATGTACCACTGTCATGCTTCTCTGTGAAATTCACATATGTAAATGAAATTATTCAATGAAATATCAGCTGAGATCCCGTGGGATTTCAAAATGTTGGAAATTTTCCTTTTTCAAGTGGTCTTGCATTTACCATAAGTATACTTAGTGACCATGGACCGTGTAAATGAATCAAAGCTTAGTCCTAAAGCATTGTAGTCTCTATTATTTATGCACATTTTCTTCAAGGTGCAACTTGTAAGTAGCCAAGTATATTTCATATTGTTGTAAGTTCTTCTTTTTTTCCTTGAAATGTGTAATTTATAAGCACCTTGTATAGACCTATCTACATACAAGAGGCTCACCACAAAACAGGATGCACATGTATATAGGGTCATGAAAACTTAATTTGTGTTCTTTTTGTTTGTTTTGAATTACCATTTTGACTTGTACACATATTATGTATGTTATGAAAAAAGTGACTTGAAATATTAGCTTTACCCTAACTGCCAAATCAGACTAGTGTGAAATATGTTTCATTTATATTGACAAGTGAACCGATAACATGGAGTAGTACAGCTAATCCCCCTGACTTGTAAGTATTGTGTGAAGTCAAGCTGTAACACCAGGGGGGATATCATGCATGCTGTTAGTTTGTCAAAACAGGGTTCATGAACTCAAGGTGTACTTTCCTGATTGGTTCATGTGAAAAAAAACCCAAACCGTTGCCAATGGTCAATAGCAGCATTAAAAAATGTCAAGTATGGGTGTGTCGGTTTTTCTACATGGAAAATGATACAAACAGAACTTGCTATGCTTTGTGGGTTCTATGTTGTCATGCGGTGATCTTTCACGTGGTTTTGAAGAAATAAACAGGAAATTGAAAATTTGTGAAAAAAATGGCAAATTCAAAAGTGATTTTAGTTCATATCGATGAATTTTTAATTCAAATCAATTATAGTCATGAGATCGTGATTAATTCATTCAAATATATTTTGCATGAGATAATTTCTCTCACTTCTTTTTAGTTCAGTGAAATCAAGAATTTTTACCCTGGGAATAATCTGCATGATTAGGGTAGGTACCGGTACCTAAATCAAAATGATTGATGTACATGATGGATAGGATGTGGAATTTTCAAAAAATCCTTGTTTTATTTTCATGGATCTACAGATGTGTTTCAGACTTTGCTGTGAAAAAATATTATCAAGGACCACACCTCATACAGATTTCCTATTGGTCAACTAGCTTTACATACAGAGTGCAATATATATACAACAAAGAAAAACAGCTCATATCGGGACCAGTTAGTTGTTATTATTGGTACTAATTGGATATTTAACAATTGGAAAAAAACTGTTGCAGACAGCACCCGATGAGTTTTCCACCCTTTCCCTCAGACAGTGTATGTCATAAAAAACATTATCAGGGCCTATGATTTCATTTGATATTTTTCTTTTTATTTCATATTAGTGAAGATTACCTTAAAAGAAATTCTGTAACATATCCTCGCTGTGTATTGGTGACCACTGGTTCAGTTGGTTTAAATAGATGGATATGGATGGAAAGGGGCCAGAAATAATCCCTTGGAGTCTCCGTCTTTGGAATGGATGTTAGCTGTTTGCAAATTTACTCAATTTTCCAAGCCACGTCTGAACTCTTTTTCAACACCGTTGATAAATCTAAATTATGTAGACAAGTCTAGATTTTGATGGAGGGAAAATTACAACTTCATGATATTTTTCTTTTTATTTCATATTAGTGAAGATTACCTTAAAAGAAATTCTGTAACAAATCCTCGCTGTGTATTGGTGAACACTGGTTCAGTTGGTTTAAATAGATGGATATGGATGGAAAATGGCCAGAAATAATCCCTTGGAGTCTCCGTCTTTGGAATGGATGTTAGCTGTTTGCAAATTTACTCATTTTTCCAAGCCACGTCTGAACTCTTTTTCAACACCGTTGATAAATTATGTAGACAAGTCTAGATTTTGATGGAGGGAAAATTACAACTTCATGCCAGTAAATTTAATATCATGTCTTAAAAGATGGAGTACTCTGTAGAGCAAATGAAGAATTTAAGTTTATTCTGGTGCCTCACCGGAAGATCGTCCGTACATTCTTTGAACGGCAGTTGAAAAAGATTCTTTTCAGGGTTTGAACTCAGAATGGTGGAAAGGTTTATGTGTGGAAGCTCTCAGTATCACCTCATCCAAAACATGATACTACTAATGTGTTTATGTAAAATGTATATACAGTATCTTAGTAAAGAAGATTTGCTCTCTGTTGGTTGAAGATACAGGATTATTGCACGGCCTTTTTTGACTGAACTGTAAATAGCATACACTTAATAATAAACTTCTAGTTGCTCCAGAAACACTATTTGTAATGCAGATTTGCTGAATTTTCTCTTTTCAAAATTCACCACAAGAATGCAATTCAGAGATCACAGACTGTGTCACTCACCACAAGTATTAGGGTGCAGACTATGAAATTTGAACAAACTACTATTTATTTGTAAATGTTTTGATGGCCATGTCTCTGTATGTATTTCTTCAGTGTCATACAAACCTCTGGTTGTTGAATTTCATAACAAGGCGTTCAGCTTTTGCAACAAAGGCTTGTGAACCTTAGTTATGTTGTGGAGTGTCATCAGCATTACCTTACGCCTTTGAGTGACTCGCCTGTTTTATCCCAATGTACACTATTTCAGGTTTTTTTGGCTGAAAGTTGTAAAACCATATTTCAATACAGTTGAATCAATGACACAAACCTAAAACTGGAAGTACCAGTGTTTTGTCGCAAGTTAATATGATTACGTTCAGGAATGTGTTCAGTAAGTTGATCTTTTTCAGAGATCCTGTGTTCCTGTCAATACTGATGAGGCATACTATCAGTGGATTATCAGCTAAGCTTTCTGAAACGTCTTGGCAGAAAAGAGATTGACATTGTGTTATTCATCAGCAAGTCTTAATTTATAATCGGCAAATGTATCTAAATATTTGTAAAATGTA
>LD356658.1:0-15140 GCA_001465055.1 Ptychodera flava
GTGCAGAAGATGACTTTGAAAAAACTGACGCTTGTAGTCTATGAAATTCACCGATGAATATTTTGCTAACTGTGATGAATATGTGATTTTTTTCTGAACAACACCCAAACAAAATCCGGTTCTTTGACTTCCAGTTCTTGCATATTTCACAAAGTCCTAGTCAATGTTTTCGAGCCATACTTCTAGTTTTTTCTCCCGCGGCGTGTCGATGTTCTGTTCGGGTAAATCCTGTTCATCGTCTCACAATTTTTACAATTTTCCCAAAATATGAACAACAGAATAGCTGCCGGTCGCGCCAGTTGACAGGACCACAATGTCTGAACAACGTCTGAGTAATGGGTTTATCGTGAATTTTTGAGGTCAAAATTGGAGGAGTGGTTTAACAGATTTGCTTCGGTGGGCAGAACATTTCTATTTCGCGCCACGATCTATTGAGTGTGGCGGGTTGATGTTTTCACCTTACAAGTTGAGCAACAGCTGGGAATATCTTGCAGTGAGACGCGCTGGCGGCTGGGCCTTTGTTTTGACGTTTTGCACACATCAGTTATTTCAGCAGTAGATTTCAGTAGCATGAAATGTAAACAGTGACCACGAATACCTGTAAATGTAACACCAAAAAAACGTGGGGAAAAGACCTATACTACAACATTCGTAGTAACCGATTATCTGATTGGCTATTTACTGGTCACATACATTCGTGTGGTGGCGCTTTAAAAAACACGATCTAGGGGGTCTATCAGCCAAGGTCTGATTTCGGGAAGCATCCAGCTGCCCGTAGCGGAGACCTTGGCAAGCGAAGATGAGTCAACAATGTCTGTTGTCATGCATGGCCAGCAACGCGAACGATTGATCGGCTCCTGAAAACAACGCGGCGATCGCGATCATTAGTTCGCAATCCTCGCAATGGTGCATGGTGTAGCCAGCAAGTTAAAAACTAGTTGCTAAGGCTATTCTCAAATACTCAAATCACCGGAGGAGTCTTCACATTCAGTATTGCGACCACTGAAAACAACTCTTTCGTTTGAACTTGAGCTTTTAACAAAGCTACTATCAATCCGGGATGCTCCCAAGAGGTTCTGAAACGTTTCCAATTTTAGACGGTTTAGCTGGCCAGACCTAAGCCGCTGTAGGGATTAACTTTATCCGCAACTCGCTGTGTGAACGGACTGAGCTGTATAAATGCCCTCACACGACATGTATTTGTAATATAACAAACAACTACCAACATTCCTTTCGTCATGGCTGCCGAACAAAGCACTAAGCTTATATCTCGTGACAATAATTGGTCTGAAAAAGAGATTTGTCTGCTTTATATCTTATTCTGGGACCAAAGTATACAGAGAATGCTGAACCCAATTTCTTTACACTTTAACTAACATCTTCATACAAATTCATCGCCCATTAATGTTCTTAATCAAACAAAAATTCATAGAAATAGCTCTGAGGTGATACTTAATACCTTGGTAAATGAACAACTTGACGGCAAAATTCACGTTTGAAAGGAAGTCATCGCAAAGGTGGAAAGCTACTTTAAAGTAAACTAACAGCAAGTCCGTGGTATTCCTGTGTTTGTTGTTACAGAACGATTGTCCGTCTTGAAGGTGTTGTCAGTGAGACTGTTGTAAACATTTTCCTTCCTGACTCCCGTTGATACCTTGCCCTTGTAAACGACACATTTGACTTGACCATTACCTAATTCAATGGGCTTCTATATGCAAGAAGACTTGCCAAGGTAATTGCACTCAGCCTGCCGATCTTTACGATCCGATGATTACCCTCTCATTATGCGATTCGATATACTAGTCATACCCTTCATACAGCTGTAGCTCACTTAAATCGTTTTCCTATTAGAGATCTTGTGGAGTTTGGATCCCCAAGGAAAGTGTTTATCAACAAATTGAAGAAATAATATTTTCCGTTGCATTGTCGCGAAGGTGTTCCTTGTCATCGGGATAACGACTCTCATTGAACACCTCATCCAGATCTGACGCGTTGTCAGGAAACCGTTCCTCCAGACTTAATATCAAATGTTCGATAAACGATTGTTCGACGCGGTTGTGAACGGTACTACATGTCAGTTGAAGTCCACGAAATGTGCGGTTATTCCGTAGGGATTCCTGATTTGAGCGCTTTTCACTTTCGCCAGATATTGGCTCGTCGAGGAGATATCGAAATGCAGCTATAATTGTGCCAACCATATGCTGTAGGCCATTTAAAGAAAATTCTTTGTTAGCCGTCCTTGGATTTTAAAAAAAACCTACCAGGCAGCCAGGAAAAAAACAAACACAGATAAAACAAACAGGTGTATTATCATAAGCTTGATTTTTATTTTGTGTCCTTTGGGAAAAATATTTTTATTTTTTATAGTATTAACATTGTGTTTGTTTTCTCAATTTTCTCTGAAGACCTACCAGCACGTGGACGGCAAACAAAGAATTTTATTTAAATCGCCTTACTCTCGACAGATTGACACTATCTGGTTGAAGTTTAGTCGGTCCATAATTAGCAGAACATCCGTGAGATTGTACTAGGTCAAGGCAAACAACGAGTATGGCTTGATCAGTCTCATCAAGCCATCTGCGGTTGGGTGTTTTTTCTCGCATCTTCCTCAAAATCCAACACTAAAGCGGGCCAGTTACTTTTGACTGACTTCACGGCTCGCGACAATGATAGCCATCTAACCAAACACGGATGTTTTAGACTCCGGAAATGACTGGCATCGGAGGTTTTGCTCTGTATGCGCAATCGCTTCTAACGAGCAGCGGAATATTCAAAGTAATTTTATAGCGAATTGACTGTATTTCTATATTTTCCGACTGCTTCAACACCTTTTGCGGCATCGGATAACACGAGCGCAACTCTGTAAGTGGCACAGTGGATCCGTTCAAACCCGTTCCTTCTCTAGCAGGAACTGGTTTGCACGCTGGAGCCGTACTCCGACTCCGTTTAGACGGCCTGTCATGACAGACGCACCGTCAAATCACAGTCCAATGACATTGTATTTCGTAATATCCTCGCGCCCATACTGTCGCAATATCACCTTGGTGACAGTCTCGGTGTAAGCGGCAGCAATGGTTACATTTCCTAAAAGTATTGTTATAGCGCTAGCTACTCTGTTCTTTGCTATCCGAATAATATATGATGATTTTCTTATTCACAACTATATTCACTATTTTTTCCACGATGACCAAGTAACAGGACTTGCAACATTTTGTTATAAAGTTCTTTGTTGGCAATTGGGGCTTGCATTTTCCTCACACTTTCGTGGAGCGTGTAGTATTGGCCATCTGAAAGTTCCAGACGCCTATTTTCGTTTTGCAAATTAAAGCACACATAGCTGCGAATATTTTCATCATTTTATTTTCAGACCAAAGTTGGTTCGTGTAAATGTGCCAATTGAAGGACGTGTATAGGAGTATCACTGCTGATTTGGACCATGCCTGCACGTTTTAACAGGCTGTAAACGGGTGCCACACTCAAAAATTGGTGCCCCATCGACAGTACAAAATACACAGTATTTCCTGCACATACCAGAAACACGCATCATCATGATGCAATTTACTTGAATTCACAACACATGATGGCCAACATTTTGTTGTTGTAATCCTTATTTTTTCTGTCTCATAATTAGATTTTTTAAAAATGGGGAAAATCTGATCCAATGTTTGAATTTACATGCCACTTTCGACACTTGTGACAGTGTTATACAGTTTTTCAGTATTTAATAAGTCTTGTTCAAAGAAAACATTTGGAAATCGGAGGATATTTTGAGATCGGTTTATTGCACATTCGCAGCTATTTGGGCTTTCAGCAAAGATATTGTTCAAACTTCTCAAAAGTGTTCGTGCCCCATAGCTGAATGATGCAATATGACAAATTTCGTGTAAATATCGTATGATTACCGAGGCGACGTCATTGACATCAACCGAGGACGATGACAAAGTCCGAGGTTGATATCGCCGAGGTAGTCATAAGATATTTAACATACACAACGACTGAGTGGTGCAAGCCCCTCTACATCTAAACATCCCTTAAACGATAATACAGTGTTCGAAAATCTTTTGTGCTGACCCGAAGGGGTTGATATCGGCCTAACTTTCAAAATGGTATAATCCTACTTGCGGAAGTATCGATTATTCAACGTTTTGCACCTGGGATGTATAAATTACCGAACTCAACCAATTAATGCTTAGTAATGAGCTCATGCGCGATGTTTCTTCCAATTTTATTGGCTGGGCATGTTTTACACGTGTACAGTGGCATGTGGACTGGTATAAATGCACGGACACGAGGCACAATTATCTGTTTTTTATCTGTTTTTTATATTGGCAGCATGACACATGAAGTGTATCCACATTTTTCTGATATCTCTGATGAAGAGTTACTTGGAGTCTCACAAGCAGCATATCTGAACCAACTTGGCTTCGAAGCTATTGATGTAACAGTGGCCAACATCCGTTCGGTGAGTCATTAATTAGTAATTTTCGCCATTTCCATTGAGCATGCAAGTGAAAATGTCTATTGAATATTTGTTTTATTTCATTTAAGGGTATTTCGAGATGGTGGTTTGCTGACCCGGTGTCGGACTTCTGCGTACAGGGAGTTGCAAAAATTCCACCCCAGGAATATTCAACGCCGTAATATGTTGGCCATATGGACTTATGGTAACTCATAGTATAGAAACGATGGCCACGGACGATTCGCATTATTGGATGAGTAAGTTCGGTTCGGAAGTGAGGAAAGTCGACGGGCACCCGTACGCATCAAAAACTTTATTCTCATTGCTTTTTACAAAAGACAATTCCGGATAAACTTTCTTGCCGACAAAAAATTCGTCGGTTTCCGTCAGGTTATTGATGCAGAGATGAAGTGACTCTAGCATTGGTATTGGAACAAGAAAAAGGCTTAGGAGGCAATATCTACAGTAACTGAGCAAATCGATATACTGTACTAGGTGACCATTCCCCCTGATTCTTGTTCGCACAATTGTATTCTTGAATGGAAAAAAATGCCCTCTGAAGTGAACAGGAACAGCGCGCTTCGCTTTGCCCAACCTCCGATTACTTTGAATGAACCTGATAGCGACACCCCGTATCTGATATACGCCGTAGACGTTTCAAAGAGCAATCTAGGCGTAGTGAAATACATGAAAGTGCGTCGCAAGGAAGTGAAACATCATGTAAATACCGATAATCCAGTGAGATTTCATGTCCGGATATATATATATATATATATTATATATATATATATATATATATATATATATATATATATATATATATATATATATATATATATATATATATAAACGTTTCGCTGTGTCCACCTTATGTGAATAAAAATGGATTCTACGTGCAGCCGCTGTGCAAATACGAAGGATCATCAAAGGTGTGGTTCAAAAAACAGCCTGTAGGTCACAACACCAATTAAAATTGAAAAAACCGACGTCAAAGACCGTGAAATATCCTGCAATGTCAAATCTGGTGTGCAACTAAAAATATGTTTCCTTGCTCTTGAATCCTATTCTATTCGTGGTAATTCCTTTAACTCAGAGCTATTTTGCATTCGGTAGAATATTTCGACTTAATCACTCAGCCTTCATCAGCTTTTGTGTCATTGTGAATGGTAGGATGACGTAACCGCTCTATTTACCGCAGGAGGGCGTTGTAAACTGCTGGAATTTCCATCCCTTCATCCCTATTGAGGGCTGGCCGTTGTGCTTTGATTTCAATAGCCTCTTTCACTCTGCGTTTGATGCAATGGTCTTCACATGAAATGATCTTGACATTGTCAGACATTCAATCAATCCTGACAATGTCAAGATCATCACCGCGAATAGAATAAATCTGGTGTAATCTATAACAATTGTATTTTCAATATTCATAAAAAGAGATTTGAATAAAATTAAATAAACATGTCTGAATATTGCACTTTGTAGTTATGTCTACAATTTTATTTTGAGGTAGGTCGTGATATTGTCTCCAGGCGTAGCCGAGGGGCAATATCACGACCGTGCCGACAGATATTCTTTTGGAGGCATGATGACAGAAATTTCACGAGACAAAGTCCAGTGAATTTTTTGCTATCATGCTGAGAGTTGACCAGGTTGATATCACCCCTTCCAAAATATCAACTCAAAATGAGGTTGCTCTCTAAAATTTCAGCTACTAAATCTATTGTTCTGTCCATGACGAGTTGTGTATTCATAAAAAAAGTGTGTCACTTACAAAAAGCAGAAGGGCTAGCCTAATATTTGCAAATTAACCCGACATACGTCGCACGTAGCTGTCAGAGGTTATGTTTTTTCCATTGTACTTGTATGTTCCAGTTCTACTTGCGATAAGTCAAGCAAATATACCGTTACAATTTGACATTATTTGTTTACCTTTCAATAAAACTTTAATGTCAAATGACTCAACAGAACCTAAATGAGAGAAATCTAAAACACATGAACGGCTGTTCATCAAAAGACCAAAAGTTCTAAAGGTTGATTTTCGGCTGATAAAACACATGAAACCAGCGAAGGTTTGGAAAGCAAAGACATAAAACATTATATTTCTTGAAACAGTCTTTCACAGAAAACTTTTCTCATGCTGAAAAAACGAGCACTTTCATTGGTTTTACATAATGTCGCAACACGGCAAAATCCAAGAAATGGGAGGGGTAAGCTATGACGTAACCAACAACGGATCGCGCACAAATGGAGTAATACATCATTTCTCTCGTCCAAGAATCACTCTGGCTTCTCCTCTTCTAGAGAAGATGACTATAATTAAACTTAAAGAAGGGAATGCAGAAAGCATGCAACTGATAAAAAGACAAAATACTGAGGTCCCGAAACTCACATTAAGACGAATCACAAAAGTAATCCTTCACAGGACCCGGTGACCAAAGCAACTGGTCGAAGTCAAATTACTATACGATCCAGTGGCATTTCGTTCATCAGAATGAACTTGTTAAATATTAACATGGGGCCGGGGGCACCGACGTCCTTTGTACCTCCTTACTGTTTATTGTTTGCCATAAATGTGAAATTTGGCAAAAAGTCAAATTGTTTTGACATAAATGAAAGTTATTTGAACTTGTTGGTTACTGCTCCAGCATAAGTTAAAGTGTGGATTCTAAGTATCAAGAGCCTTGATATGTGTGAAAGTGAATTAAGAATAAGAGATGGGACTCAATAGGATCAACAATTACGGTGAACTTATACAATACAGAAAGGGAGAAACTTTAGCCACAAAATATTGTAATATAATGGACAATGGCTAATCTATAAATCAAATTACTTAAACTGGATTGTTGGCATTGATTACACATGTATTTATTGTCCATCAAAGAGAAAATAAATTTGGGCCATTGACTAAAACACATTTGCTTCTTACACTCGCCACACTTGTACTTAGCATTTGGAGTGTACACCTATCTACAATACAATGATAAAAAGTTTGGACTCCGTAGCTCAACAGTGCATCTTTAATGTATGAGACTAAATAAGCTTACCCCTCAAGTATGTATAGGCCAAAAACAACATTTAATTTTGAATTACGTAGTGCAGGGAAGGACATACAATATGGTGAAAATCAAACTAAATATAAAAACTGAATATATAATTTATATCAGGGCTCGAAATTAGCGGTAGTCCCGCGTCCATAGACTACAGACTTTCCCTGGGGCTACCAAAGTCCATGAAATGGTAGCCCACGTGGACTACCAAAGCCTGGGACGTGAAATACTTGGCGTGCGATGTTCGTCACTTTGGGACGAGCTAAATGCAGTCAACATGCAGTTTCATTTGTTTGAAGCAATTATCCTTTCATCTGTGAATTTTTTTGCTTGCGACTATTACAATTGTCACTGCTATATTGTTGTTTAACAAGATGCAGAGCGTTTGATACTAGAATGTTGAGTTGCTTTTCCGTGTGCATGCCAGTTCACACCATGCTGCTGATCGCCAGTATACACGACGTACTTGTGTCCAGTTTTGGTGTTTTGATGCTGAAATTTCACAAAACTGTCACTTCTGTATCCAGAGATTGTATTATCAGTTTAATTTGAAATAGTTATCTAAAACAACGTGTCAGTTAAGCTTGGAAGTCGTGGCTGAGTTTTGCTGTCTTTTATCTATGACTGTCAATCAGTATCGGTCTGTATTGAGAGACTCGGGTGTAACAAGGCATGCCAGTTCATAAAGATCATAAAAATTTTTTTTTTGGTTTTTCTTTACTCAAGATACAAGTTCTTTGGATGTATAAGCCAAGATTGAAAGTGATAGAAAGTGTTTAAAATGTACATAAATTAGCATAAATTAAGCGTTCGTGACACGTAACATGGGGTTTCTCGAGTGGAAGCCCCTAGTTTTACTGCTATTTTGTTTCCGAACCGGGGGCTTATACTTGGACGAGTACAGTGTCCCTAAACTAAAATATGCATGGACTACCAGGCATCGCCACTGGGCTACCAACTTCAGAAAATAGTAGCCCAAGTGGACTACCAGGGTAAAAAGTTAATTTCGATACGGAGTGACTTGCACACATATGCAATATGCAGTGATAGTCGATATATTAATAGTAAAAGTCTACTACATTCAAGCCCCGGGGGGGGGGGGTACCTGGTCTGAGGAGTAGTAGGGATGTGCGACCGCACGTAAAAATTCCGGGGCCCATTTTAGACCTAAAATCTTGTTATTTTAGGACCCCATTTTAGACCTTATGACCTTTGACCCAGGTCAAAAGTCATAGTGTCAAAATTTGCAAAAACGTAATCGAGTAAAAAGCAAGCATTTGCGTGACTGAGCTATCGGCAGAGCTTACCACTATACTGCATTTACGGCTATGTTGTTGCTGGCCAAGCCATGATTTCCCAAAAACATTTTTGGAAATACTAAAATAAATGAGTGAAAGAAACTATCTTTCACCCTCACAAAAGTTTTGTCCAGCTTTTGAAATTATCACTTATCTGCAGTTACAGTCTAACTGGTGGTTTTTAAAATTCCAAACTACAAGCAGCCTCGCCATACTTCAATAAGGCACTGCTAGTTTTCCCATGGTCGACCTGTTATGAGAGTACTAGTAGAGCCACTTTGTTTCGATATTTTCTATTGGGCAAAATTCTTCCATATATGGAATTCTGACCAATTAGTGACAGTGTTTTAAAACAAAGTCTGTATTTACTTTGGCTAAAGCCAGGGGGTCTCTTTAATGGTCCCCCTGCCACACAAAAAGATATCGATGCTTAACTCAGTGCATCTCAAAACCCTGTGCTAGGAAGACGGGAACTGACAGTTTGAATTTGTTCTTGTGTGGCACTCAAAAATCGACCCCATTTTAGACCCTGGTTTACTGTGAATTGATACCCCCATTTTAGACCAAGTTGCAGAAATACCCACCCCATTGGGCGGCACGTATACATATTGGCAAGTAATGGAAGTACCCCCCCCCCCCGATTCAAGCATAGTGATGTTGCATATGTTGTCAACAACATGCATGCCAGTGCACGATTTCAAGTAGCCACAAGGAAATTCTAATGGTCTTTTAGTGGAAATATAGGTATTAAACAACAGTGAAACAAACAATATTAGTTATCGTGACCGTGCTAAAGCGCAACCTCGGATCATGTATGATTTGATGATCGTGCCAAAGTGCCACGTCGGATTATGCTGTGATTCTGAAGTGCGCGTACTTCCTTAGTAAATCGGTCAACATAAGCACACGCTGTCTTTAGCGATCGAAGTGAACAATGATGTCAAAATCAATGCACAACTGTCCAAATTACCCAAAATAAGCAACAGAAAACTAAACGTTATCGCTGTGTCGAAAGGACAGTACATCAACATAAAACGAGGCTAGTTTGTTATGACATGGACGTAGAAGGAGAGAGCGTTCCCTCGCTCTCACCCAGCTATTAGTACGGGCCGCCGGTGGGATTGCCTCGCTAAAGCAATGGCTTTGCCAGTACCGGGTGAGTACCGAGTATGGAGGCCATCATTCTTCAGTCTATCGAAGGAGCGTTTCGTGCCAAAAAATACATGACAGCAACAAAAGTACCATCACTGTGAACTTCATATTTACAAAACATCATAAAATACACGCTAAAAACTTCAAAACGTCAAAATTCGCACCATACTGAGAAACAAGATGTCGTCAGTTTGATTTTTCAAAGTCCTTGCAAAACAACGCTAACTTGTCATGAGCGCATGCGCATATTAAGGGGAGACCCATTTGGTTTCGGGGGGTATGTAGGAAGTGGGTATGGGAAATTTTGTTTTTGTCAGAGAGACATTTTTTTATTTCTACTGCCAGACCTGCATCAATTTTTTTTTAACAAATGGAGTAGCAGTGCAATTTTTCAAATTAAGCCAGTGTTTCACATATCACAGGATGGTTTTATGTATTCATTTTACACTCCAACAAATGAAAACAAAATGGAAAGTCTCATATCAAATATATACAACTTTAAATTATAGAACACTTTTTTGGCAAATCAACTGTGATCAGTACTATACCTGCTTTTCTTTAAAACAGTCATCTTTTGTGGTCAGAGAAACAAGGCTCACACATTGTATTTCATTATATTTGTTGTTCCTCAATTTTTCATTGACAACTTGTAATCTTTCTAAGATATTTATGTTGAGAGAATAATATATTGGTTTTAACACTAGTTTATTGACTCCTGTCTTGTGTTTTAAATTTTCACAATGTACAGAAGTCAAATAGTCCCATCTAGATATTGCCTTTGCCATTGAGATATTGCAACAGAAATCCTGAAATATGATTTCTTGGGTAAGAAAAGGGAAGGAAAACATCGAGTGCACCGAGGTGTACAGTAGTGAATGCTTATATCATAAGTGCTGGAAAAAAACACATAAGAATTGCTTGTGGTAAAAACATTTGCGCTGCCTATGGCAGCATGCCAGC
The DNA here is from genome assembly GCA_001465055.1 of Ptychodera flava. NCBI lineage: Eukaryota > Metazoa > Hemichordata > Enteropneusta > Ptychoderidae > Ptychodera > Ptychodera flava. The sequence goes on from LD356658.1 coordinate 10,914, forward strand.
AAAGAATACATGAGAATGAAGTTTCCAAAATTTTGCTCATTTCAAGTGCATTGTGACAATTCCTTTTTTATTTCTGTCTGTTATGAGAATTTTTTTTCTGAAGCCATTACAGGCTTATTTTTTTTCTTTTATTTCACCTGGTGACAATTTTTTTTCTCAAAATCCTCCATACCCCCAGAAATCAAGTGGTTCTCCCCTATGTGAGCCCCTGACCTATACGGGCCATTGGATTACTTCCTCAGCAGAACTAATATGCCTGCCGGTACCGGTGTTTATCGCCTACGGAGGCCATCATTCTTCAGTCGATCAAAGGCACATTTCGTACCAAAAAATACACGACAGCCGCAAAAGTGCATCACTGTCAACTTCATAACTATAGATCATAATGAAATACACAATGAAACGTTTAACAACGTAAAAAATATGCCCAGACCGAGAAACAAGATGGCGTCCGTTTCGATTCTTCAACTCAGATTTTGTCCTACAGTTGTGCGCATTCGCAGACGGTAGCTTTAGCGAAAGTGAATCAAAATCAAGTAAATATAAAATAAAAATGGTTAAAAATATTGTTTAAAAATAATACAAGGCATGTATCACCGAATTTTGAACATTTCTGATGGCATTTCACCTATACGAACACCCATGCCAAATATCACAATAATCACATCAGTGGTTTTGAGGAAAAATTGAAAATAGTGGTTTTCACAAAAAAGCTAAAAAAGTGACTTTAAAATGATTCAATCAAAAAAAAAATACCGTTTGAGATACTTGCCCAAGTGACCACTAGACCAAATTTCAGAAAAAGTTACTGAAGCGTTTCTGAGATACCTGCGTCCACAGCATACGGCCCACTGTATGCGACAACAGAGGCCGCGTCATCACATTAGTACTTTGTGCCCACAGGGCACAAAGGACTAAAAATTGTATCCGTCATGCAAGTTGATTATTTGCAGGGACCTAAATGCTTGCTTTCACTGAGTATGACGATGATTGTCTCATTCCGGTCTGTGACGACTATGATACTGAAAGTAACATATCATCTTGAATGGAAATCGATAATGTTGTGAACTCCCATGGAAGGCTTCTACTTCGTTTTTGTATTTCTGCGGATTTAGAATTGTCAATGGTCGAAAAGGTGACTCAAGCTATTTCTACACATGTATTACCCTACACGACTGCAGCATTGTAGATTATATCCGTGTACACCAAAACAATTTTACCTGTAACACGATTGGAACTAATTTGGGGAAATTTAATCTTCATATTTTTCAAATTTATCAAAATTGTTAGGTGCCTTATAGCTTAATGTTGTAAGTTTTCAAATTATTCATAAAAACAAGTGTGTAACTTAAAAAGAAAAGTAGATGAGGTTATATGTACACATTAAGTCGACACTACGTCACCATCCAATTATCTCAAATTAGTTCAAATCGTGTTCTGTGTAAGGAATTTCGAAATTGTAGTCGTCGTACAGAGTCTGGTCAGATGCCGTTGATTTTTGCTATACTTGGTGTACATAGAGATAAATCAGAAGTGAATGACGAAAATATAGTTGGAACTGATATCCTAGGAAAAGTTATTATCGACAGAACATACTGCGATAAACTGTAAATTGAAACCTTATCATGATCTTTGGGAGTCGAATTTAGTGCGAAGTCATATCGATAGCATTAACCGTCACATTGCAAACTGAGATAGCGACTCTGCTATCGTTTCTTTAAATGACATCTCTGTTGCCGTTTCATGTGAATTTCCTGAAAAAACTTGCATCAGTGGAAATGATACTTAAACTGGCAAGACTTGGTTTGATTATGATTGTAAGCAAGCAAAACGTAATGTCCAAAGAGAATTGAACAACTTCCGTAGACAAGGTACCATGACAATTTTGGGATCTATCACGTAACCAAGAAATCATATCAGAAATTAACTGATATAATAAGAAAGAATATAAGCAAAGTAAAATCGACATCTTTTTATTCGATGCAATAAACAAAAACTCAACATTTTGGCAAAATGTGTTGTTAAAAAGTCTAGACCTAGACGGTGAAGTCGATCAAATGATTGACTGTAGTTTACCAGGTGAACCTATTACAATAGATAAAGTAGTTTCTAACAATCTTAAAAATAATAAGTCATCCGGGTTTGATGATATTGTGGGAGAGGGCATCAAGGCAAATTTCTTCAGTTGTTTGTAGTCAATTTATAAAAACTTTTAAGCAAATGTTCATTCGCCACATGGTGTAACTGACCTTTTCTATTGTAAATGTGGTCTACAACAAGGTTCCATAATTTGGCCACTTTTGTTCTATTTCTTTGTAAATTACATGGAAACTGAGTTAAAAACGGGGTATTCATCCGGTGTTTACATCTCAGGGATACAATAAATTTTACTGCTTTTTGCTGATGATCTTGTTTGATGAGCTGTACAATGATAGGTTTACAGAGATTGTTAAATAAGTTAAAAAGGTACTAAAATGGCAATTAAAAGTCAATTACAGTAAATCCAAAGTTGTTCTTTTTAGGCGTAGGGGCACCCATAACAATCATACAAATGGTATCTGGATGGAAATTCAATTGATATGTCAAGTAGTGGTGAATGGTATCTTGTACAGAAAACCAAGTGAGCAAAGCTGCGTCCACAATGAAACGTCGGTTGTCAAATATAAGGGATGATAATTCCCTTGAATATGTACTTCAAATATAGGATTGTAAAATATTGCCGATCTGAAATTAAGCAGTTAAATTGTAGGGATTTTATAATGGTAAAGATGTTGAGAGATTTGACAATGACTTTTTGCGTAATATTTTATGTTTGAAAAGTAGCATAGCACCATAAAAGCTGAAACTGGCCGATATTGTCTTATCAATACCTTTATCGTCAAATACTGAAAAACTGGCTGAAATTGATGCATGCTTAAACAGGCAGTATTTTGTCAGTTTGCTAACATTTACAATATGGAAGAGCAGAAAAGAATATACAATGCTGGGAACTGCAAGTTAACTATATGTTATGTAACCCGGGTTTTGCAGACGTTTGGTTGCTACAAGGTGTTTTAAATGAGAACGTCTTTTTACAAACATTTAAAGAGCGTTGTCAAGATGTACTGATGTAATATATCACGTCTGACCTAAAATCTGGTAGGATGTTTAGTACATATTGTTGTTTAATTGTTGCTCAAACCTCGAAAAATCATTCGTCTGTAATAGCAAAGACGATTTACATAAGTGTTTTGACTCGCTTTATACTATCCAGTCATGTATTATCCATTGAACAATTTAGATTGGAAAGGATAAAAAACCCAATAACTGAAAGAAAATGCTTGGTATATAATTATTAGCAAGTCGAGGACGAATACCACATGCATTTTTTGTCCTAATGCATTCCAAGTTATGTCTATGACGCCCTGAAGAATTTGAGTTTTGTCAACCTATGTCAACCAAAGAACGTTGAATTACTGAACCAAAAAGGGATAAATCGTTAAAAACCTAAATAGATTCCTCCTCAAATATCAAGATGGTTAGACTGTAAAGCCCAGTCGTGTGCGGGCGCTCCCTCGGGGGCGGAGGTACGGAGCGCCCGCACACGACTGGGCTTTACAGTCTACAAGATGGTATGATGCATCATTACATCGTTTTGTATTTAAAAGGTCATTGGCTTTATATTAACGAAATAAATGACATTCATTCATTAAGTGGCGTTTCATAAGCCCTTTCGACGGGCAGACATTGCGGACCTGTCTGTAGAGTTTTTATTTGAGAATTTCATGCTTTGCAAACCGACTAAACTATTAAACACAGTATCGTTAAATAATTTTGTCGGCTGAGTAAAACGTGCGGGTAAACATGTTTATTGAATGTTTCTCATCCGCTTCGTTAGGAACAACAGGACAGTCGGGTTTGCCTCATTTAGCGGTTACTGGTCCGACACAAAATTTATACCTTTCGTTTTAATTTTAACGATGATTTCGTTTTGTGCTTGCAGAATTATATTCATTTGAACTTAAATATGGTTTTTAAGGCGATACCAAAGGATTCAAAGCGCGCGTTGGTTGCTATCGCTTGCAACGTTCCAAACGCGCACGTTTGCATGTGCTTAATCTTACCGTTTCGTTGTTTTCTATGGATTTTCGACTCCTGGTATTTTGAAAATGCTCAAAATCTTTCAACTCTCTCAATTGTCAACCAATTTAGCTGACTTTCGGTAGGATTATTGAAGTCATACATGAG
>LD356658.1:26016-46434 GCA_001465055.1 Ptychodera flava
AATAAAGTTGGTGGGTCATTGGTGACACAATTAAGCGAATCTTTTATGTCATTAATGTATAGGTTAAAAAGCAGTGGGCTTAAGCCGTCACCTTGCCTTATTCCTCTTTCCATGGGAAACTGTTCAGTGAGTCCCTCTTTCACCCTAATGCAACCCTTCGAATTTAAATAAATTGACTTAATGATGTTATAAAATTTCCCTGTGATAACATACTTTATTAGTTTGTGTAGAAGCCCCACATGCCAAATTGAATCAAAGGCTTTCTGAAAGTCTATGAAACAGCCAAAGATATATTTCCCCTTACTCAGATACTTTGTAAGTAATTGTTTTAAAACAAATTACTTACAAAGTATCTGAGTAAGGGGACTTATAATGACATAGTCAAGCAGCTTTGGTGAGAAGCATTACCAAGATGGACTTTTGGTAAAAAACAAATTTCAAAAAGAAGTGGTTAGGCACCACCAGTCTTTGAACTGATAAAATGAAGAAATATATCCATACATTTTGTAGATATTCTGGCTCTACTGGTACATACACAAAAGAAATGGAATAAAAGTTTCTTCTCCATGAACCTAATGACCCTTTAGTTTACTGTTTTATTTCTACTTGCAAGTACTGTCATCAATATATTAGGTAATGGATATCGAACATCTGTTTTTCATTTCAATATGTTATATTAAGTAGATTGAACATTCCATACCGTATATGGCAGTGTTTTCTCACAAAGTGCGATGGTAACCATTTGCTAAGATAAGTAGTGTTTATCTCACTGGCGTATTTTGAAAAGTTGAATATGACATGTTTTTAAAATGTCTCCTGAAACCTTTACTTTAAAGTTAACCAAATTATGGCTCTTCCTTGGAACATAAGATCCAAATATCTTTGAAGTGTTTGTCATGTCAACAGTGATTGCACACACTGAGGACGGTTTGATGAGCCGTTGCCGTGCACAGTGTGGTGCAATAAACAGTTTTAATTAAGCAATAATGCACCCCTCCCGGCTCATAATGGACGAAAGCAAACTGGTCACTCCTTAATGTACATCGGCTTAGCCTCATACATTACGTCGTGCAAAGTCCACTATGGGCCAGGAGGGGGCTGCATTATTGCTATTATTTTATAGTTTTGGCAATGCCAGTGAATTTGTAGTTGTAGAAAAAGAATAAAAAAGGAAATTTAAACTGAGTTTGAAGCCAATGAGCATCGCCTGGTATAATTGGCCCCGACTCTGTATACTGTATACATTACATGCACTCCACACTGCACTGCACTGAACGAACACGCATGTTCAACACAAAAAATGAGCAGCACTTTCACGGTTCAATTTGGAATTAAAAAACGATGTAATTTCAAAGGAAATAAAAAGGAAGTGCATCCCTACAGTCTATATCAAACTTGAAACATCACCTTTAAATATCATGCCATTCAAAAAGCCGAGACGGTGAAATGCCTGACATGAAGAAAACGGAATGTTCATGCATCGACATGAGCATGATCAGCGAGCTGCATGGTATCAGCTGATCAACACGATCATTCGCTAGTAGTACAGCATTCATTGCAAACGATATCAACAGAGTTCAACAATGTTATTCAAATGTTTATATTTCATTAATAATTGTTTATAAATTTAATTTTCCGATGGCTTCTTGAGAAGAGCTATTTTATTTCGGCAAACGAGAAAACTTGAGTAAACGGGTGCTTGAAAGATAGTTGACAAATATACTGGAGGGTCTCCGTCGCGATATCGTAAACAAGGCAAGGGTGAAACCACAGACAAGGATAAAAAACAATGGATGAAAGTTGTCTCCAATTACAGTCAGTGCATCAGAATTAGGTGCAACAGAGAGTTCACGGTCGTCATGATTGTTGGCAGTAGCTGACCTTGGACCGAGACTTTGAATGGCTCCTAGTAATTTCCGGTCAACGTTGATGACAGCAAGCTGCCGTTGTTTGCCCGTTTACGGCTGGTTCGAATAGCCTTTCACGCTTGTATCGTTTACATGGCAACTGACATACATAATATGCTATGTGTCAAACCCAGTATCATCTACCGGTAGGAGTTTGCAAGCGTATAGAGTTGTGAAGTGAAGTGAATTTATTTTCACCAGATTAAGGCAAATATATACATGTGCGAAAGAGATTAAGACAAAAATAAGCTAAAATCTGGTGAGGCTAACAGAAATCTCGGAGAACTAGCTTCACCTATACGGCAATGAAGCGAGCCATGTTGTAAACAAATGCAATAATACAACTAGCGTATCGGACGGGGACGGCATGCTCAGCGCAAGCAAAACAGAGCAGATGACAAGTGCATGCGGGAGGACTCAAAAAATGTGATAAATCGTACATGTACAGTAAGACATTATTATCAATATTTACACCATTATCACGATTTTATAGTTTTGCGTATATTTTACATGGTTTATCCGATACTTTCCCTCGTTTTAAATGCGCAGTCCTTTTTTCGTTTTCAAAAAAACTTGGATTGTTATGCTCACTATTGGGTTGCAATGCTGAATAATGGAATACATTATAAGTAATAAAGTGTGGATATGACGTCACAAAATTCACTGGTATTGACAAAGCTATTATATAACACACAATAAAGATTGCTATTAGAGTACATGAATGAATTTCCTTCTTTCAGATTCTGTGGTGTGAGTGTGTTAGCATATGTCACAGCAAACTGAATCAAAGACCATCATAGTTGTACAACCCTGTCTAGGTAGGCCTACATACAATGGAATTAAGTCATATGTATTGAATATAGATACAAGGAGGTAAATCAAGTACTAGCTCCACTGATTGAAAGAACACAACATAATTACATATTCATGAACACTGACAGTATGCTGTGACCACATTTTATCAGAGTGACATAAAGTAAAATTATTCGCCAAGATCTCAAATATATTAGGTACATTATATTGTACTCCAATGAGATTACATATAACCATTCAAAATCCTTTTTCAATATCTACAGATTGATGTGATAGACTCAACAATACATTTTCTTATGGCACATCTATGGTAAAAGAAGATGAGAAATTAGAGTTTATTTTATGATAAAATAAAGTTTTTAGCTGTAAAGTTAAAGGCCATTTTCACCATATTTTAAATGCCACCTATCAGAATTCCTCACTCAGTACTGGCTTTACCTCTACTGTCAAAAAGTGTTCCTGTTTATTTGAGGAATTTATGCCCTTTGGGATCAGATAAGTACCCTCATACAGCGTGGTTAATAGGCAATTGTATGCAGTTACTGCACAATGTGCAGATTTTACCTTAAAGCCCACAGCTTTGGGCCAGAATGCAGCGCTTATATACTCCAGGAGTTAAAACCTGATATTTCAAACAAATGATATAGTAAAGGGAAATAGAATGACGGATTTATAAGTTATATTCAAGCACAGTTTGCCATGGCCATGTGGGGCTGCAATTTGGGAGACAATTATGATGAACGGAAAAAGTTGACACGTCAACTCTAAATGGAGTGTCTATAATCAAGCTGAATAGAATATATTATTAATTCACATTTTATTGTTCTCAGGTCACTAAATTTAACGTTGATTTGATCTTTTCAACATGCAGACTATTCAACATGCAGATATAAAAAAAACAAATTTCCTCCAACTAACTAGAATCCGCGGCCCACCCTTGTCGGCTGTCAGTGTGGCATAAAGTTGATATCGCCCTACTCCTAATTCACTTGCCTCAAGCAGTGAGATCATGGCATAAATAAATTAAAAATCATATAACTTTACAATAAATGTGATTGTTTGCATTATTACCTCTATTTATTATTTTTTCAATTCAGTGGTGAAATTGCAAAGTATTAATAAGTTAAAGAAAACACAACTATAGCTGTCATGGGATCAACTGAAAATTTGCTAGAATATGTCACATGACGAGAAAATAGATACGACTAGTCCTCGCTGAGACGACAAAAGTGACAAGAGAGGGTATTGTTGAAAAGATATTTCCAAGAGAAAAATCAATTTACACGGCACAAGTCTTAAATAATAAGGACTGGTTAATGTTGTCTTATAGAAATGACTTCAAATATGGTCATCTGAAATTTGTCCACGATCAATGCAAGTTGCCACAAATAGAGCACATATTTCAATCTGCACATGCATCGTTTCTGCAGGTGTTGTGTCGTGTAGACATTAAAGTTGTTTTGATACGATAAAGTATGAACATGCAAGAATTAAATGTTTGGATTTCGATTGATCATGCAACATTTACAAGGTTTTAAACACCAATGCCATGTTATCTTAATAATTAAACATTTGGAAAAAATCAACACAACAAACCTCTTTAGTGGTTAAGAAAAATCACATGCAAACACTCAGTTTTTTAATGATACATACTATGCTTAATATACATTTATACCTTTGTTGATGTTGACTCCCAAAATTAGACCCACTAGCCATTATAACAATGTAAGTTTTACTTAAAGGCGGAGCCTCCCTTTAAAAGGGCGCCTGCCTATGATGGCGTTCATTATGTAAGTGGACACCAAGCAGGTAACATAAGGGTACACACTCCAGAAAATGTCACTTTTTAGTTTTTTTCCGACCGCAAAAATACTGACAGACAGCCAAGCGGCCAGCACGAAGCTTATGCCGATCAAACTCAATGGTTATATTCAAATTCTAACCATGACTGGAAGACGTTTTTTAAGGAAATTTGAGTGTGGTGCTGGGGAATAAATGACCGTTGGCAATTTGAACCGACCGTCAATCAAACGATTATATAAGCTCTGTTTGCAGGATTAGCAAAAGGTGACAAAAGATTGAAATCAGTTTGTGTAATTAATGTTAGAAATCAAACATCGTACAGGCCATGTGTTTGACTGGGAGGAGTACTCCACTAACGCGAGAACCAGGGATTGAAAAGTGCGGCTTTAATCATCGGGGCAAATAAGCTCGAGTTCACATTGAAAACAATGGCGTCTAATGTACTGAATACATTGCACATATCTCGCCGGTTCAAATTCCTCAATTCTTTGATTGACATGCAAAATTCCTATGGTTTTAAATTTTGGAATTTCGTGACGAAACTTATGTTATTTGCATGGAATTTATTCCAATCAATGAAATATACTCCAGTCCCTAATAAAATGGCGATCTGACAGCGTCTATGCAGACATTAACGCATTTGAATCAGTATTATAAGTCGTACAGACCAGATACCTGTCATGTTGTTTTAATGTACATATGCAATTTGGGTGAGTATGAACGATGAAAATTGCAGTAAAAAGGAAAAAAATCACAGAACAGAGGCCAACACCGTGCTCGAGTCTCCAATGTAATCGTGTAGTGAACATTATCGATCAATATTCTTTCATCGTAAATTGGTACAGTACTGTTGCCTTGTACGCTCGAATGTCGTTCCAAGCTCACCATGGCGCCAAATTTGGCTAAAGTCCGGGACTAAAGTGGGCTAAAATATGCTGAAAGTATCACTAAAAAATTGATAAAGTTGTCGATTTAATTTCAGTACAAGAAACCAACTAAGATGTTGACGTTATTGGCATATAAGTCAATGTAGGGGTTATCGTGGAAATATTCTCGATGTGACCTGAACACACGATCGAGCAACACGTGTGCAGATTTCGATCGATATTGTAATGAAAATAAATTGATACAATGTTCTCTGTCGTCAATGGCAACTGACTGAAAGCGCTTCCAGATAGGACATGAGCTTCGTGGAATAGTTCCTACACAGGCATTATTTGCTGGTAATAATAGTTGAGAACAGGCCATGTTGGAGTCAGCGGTTGTCATATGGCTTGCTATTTATTATTGTACATTTCCAATTTCAGCAATCATGATAGTACAAATACTGAGTGAGTACAACGGCATCTTGCCATGACAGAGTATTTCCAATATCAACTGAGTGATACATGCATGATGCCCCTCTTGTACCTTGAGTCTGAAAACTGCATACTAATTGTCTCTGAACATAGTACTAACATAATGCAACCTTACAGATGTATGGTACAGCTATATGAATAATTCAGTACGATCACTTTACCAAAACACCTTAGCAGCATATTGAACATGTACCTTTAACTATGTGCACAAGATTACTGCTACAACAAGATGCATTGTGTGAAAGTGTTAATCAACGCACTATCAATGTAGGAGTGTCCAATGCACAATTAAAAGTAATTAAACATTGGTCAAATCATCTGAGTCTTTTCATTTCTCACGTGTTTTATATGATATATTATCTTGTAACCAAGATTTTCTGTTGATTGACATACTGTATTCTTACAAATTGATCAGGGTATGTATTTTCTTCATCTTTATTTCAATGAGCTAGGCATGTAATCTTATCATTTAAATACTTTATGTCACACAATTTATCAATGAAAATACTTTCATATATATGTGCTAAGTGTCACATATTTTTCTTGCTTACTTATTATTAACAATCACTCTTCAATGGATCAGACTTAATTGTCTGAATATTACCATGATATTGGTTTTCCTCATTACAGTCTACTATTCTGGCACTCTATTGGTATCGATGCATTGAATAAAATCTGGAAAAGTATGTGTAGATAGTCAATCTTTCTTGAAGTAAGTCATACAGAGAACAAATCCGACAGTGATCTGACAGCCATGATTCAAGTTTTCAAACATATTCACATGGCTGAGCAATTTAACTTAACTTTTAATATAGTTTATTATGTATATGTATAATGATTCATGATCAAAATTGTATTCTTTTATACAACAATCTTTTATAGCATTAAATATCTCTGAAAAGAAAAAGAAAGCAAAAAAAAGCTTCCAGAGTCTCACCCAAGACTTGTATTCATTTCTGACTCCTGAATCAGCAAGGCAGATGTCCAATGAACAAAATACTACTATTCTATATAAGAAAAATGTAATACTAGGTAATAACTGATTTATTATGCAGTCAGGCAAGAATGTTAAATGTACATTAATATGATGGTAAACAAGATCTGTGTGTTACAAAACTAGAATGCCACTATGAAGTCACAAAAAATGCCTGTATCTCCCATGTATCTTACTTTACACCATTAGAATAAAGATAGAACTATTCAAGCTCAATAGGGCATTATCCACGGTATATTAACAAGTGCGCAGAGCCAAGTGTGTATATTTATAGTCTGCAGACATTACAGAAGCAAATTGATGTCATCTGCACTTTCAAGTATTCTTAGTAGAATTTACTACTTTTCTCCTTTATGCAGCTGCTTACTTCTCTTCAAAACCTCAATGACACAAGGATTGTGACTCTCAATGACACCATGGCAGATTCAACATAAAGTGGATATTTACAAGTCACACAAACTAACCTAAATCATTGAAGCTATTCAAATTTATAGCATCATCTAAGTTAATCAAGTTTATATGTACACTTGTATACATTGAGAGGGTCTTCTCCAATTTAAACTAATTTGAAGGAATTCAACATCAGATTGAGGTGTAACATAAAAACTGTGAATTTATGTTTAGCGTATGGGGCTTTTACAAGGTACTATCAACGATGAAATGTGGGTCAATATCAAAAAAATCATTATACAAGATTATTTAATGTTAGCTTTAGTGTCAGTGCCTGCCTTACTCATGATATAAGATAAGTGGAGAGGCGATTCGGGAAACCTTAATGGTCATATTCGTTTACTTCAAGCAGCAAAATCCCCGCATTAAACAAGTATCCATAATATAACTGCATGAGAAAGTCAGTGACTGGCTAATACAAATAGGTCAAATCACATCATCCATTGACAGGTCATCTAATGACTTTGTGCAGATTTGGAAACAGGAAGAAACTGTGTAATTACAGTAATCAACTGGTCATTGGGTAATCAGAACAGGTGGTGTGTAAGTCTGTTGTCGACATATCACATGCTGCATGTATCCATTATTGTACATGATAAATTTGAACAATTACGAATGATTCCAAAGGCAAATCAGTCATGTTGCCACGACAGAGAATTTTTAATATCCTATAAATGATAATATACACACCTGCCTTGCACTCTCAGTCTGAAGACTGGATACTTCATTGTCTCTGAACCTAAACTAAAAACAATGTAAACTTACAGATGTATGGTACAGCTAAGGAAAATTCAGTAAGTTACCAGTTGCAGCATATTGCACATGGCATCTTTAATTATGTGCACACCACTTTTGCTATAAAATGAAGCAGTGTGTGAAAGTATTAATCAAAGTGATACCAAATACAGGAGTGTCCAATGCACAATTACAATCAAGCAATAGTTGAATCATCTGAGTCCTTTCATTTTGCAGCATGTGTTGCAATGAATGGTATACATTATCTGTCTTGATAGTCTGTTTATTGACATTCTGTATTAGCTGCTACAAAGTACTTAGGTTTGTCAATATTATTTTTATTCTTTTTTTCAAAAGGCATGACATGAAACGTTATCATTCAAATATTCTATATCACAATATTTATCACAATCCTTCCATGTGTACATGTTTGTCACATATTTATTATTACCCTCATACTGATTTTCCTTGTACACTAAGTAATTTATTTCCTAAGCCACTTATACAGTATACTTGTCTGGCACTCTATGCATCAAAGCTTTGTCAAAAGTCAGAAAGACGCTATGTAAAGTAACATCTGGTTGATAATATCTTACTGTACGTATGACAGTTCTGACATCTTTCAGATTGCCATGATTTAAGTTTTCAAAAATATTCTCATCACTCAGTTCATTTAACTGTATGTGTTTAGTATATGTATAATGATTATTTCACCCTTCCAAACAACGTCTTTTTGTACTATTAAATAGTTGTTGTATAGTGCAATGAAGTATTCTTCCCTGGTATTTCGAACCAGCATCTGGCTAACAGATGAGACCACTTATATACCCTTACTAATCTAGTTTACAGTACAAAAGGAAACAAACAAAAGTTTGGTAGTGAAGGCAGTACTTTATAATAGCAAACTTTCAACAAGGATCAAAGTACGTACTGAACCATGCAAAGAACTACAACAAAGCTTAGATTATAGTACAAAAAACACCTAATGAAAGCGGTAATAAAATAAAGGTAAACTGGCAAGAGTGGAGAGGAGGGAGGTTGAACAACAGACTCGAAAAGGCGAAAAGGATCAGAGAGAGGTTGAGGTAGAGGTTCCCCATAGAGGGCGCTAAACTCACTACCAAAGTAACCAAATGACCAAAGTCAATTTTTACACAATTTACAGTACAAAAGCAAACAAACAAAAGTTTGGCAGTGAAGGCAGTGCTTTATTATCATACCAAACTGTTAATAAGGATCAAAGCACTACACCAAGGGGAAGCCACTGCCAAACTGAGAGAAAGGACAGAGGAAACTGGAAAATAAATTGGGAGGGAAGAAATGCAAGAGAAATGGATAGATTAAAAAAAGTACTGTGTGTAAAGTAGAAACAGCTGCTGCAAAGGGTAAAAATACAATTGACATGTCAAAAATTCATATTAGCAAACCCTAAAGTAAGGATGCAGTGCAATGAAAATACATTGGTAGGGAGCAAATCCTACAATAACAAACAGCTGATTAAATGGAAGTACAAAAGCCACTGTGAAATCTTAAAACAAGCAAGTGAAAGTGTGATAGTCAACATTTGGATTTGAATGGCAATAAAAATGTCAGGGTGAAATTTCAAATCATAGTGTGACAGTCAACACACAGACATGGATGTCTCATTAAGAGTGCTGATGGTCAAGGTTAGTTACTACCCATAATATGAGTAATTTCAAAACACTCCAAAATCGGAATGGCAATGTATGCTCTCTAAATCATTGATTTCCAGTCTCCCTATGATTTAATGGTCTGGGATGCCACATATGGCGACAAAGGTTGCTCTACCTCTGTGGAGGTTATGAGGACTATATTCATCCACAGGGAGAGACTAATGTCATGTATAAGCTACTTGAACTTCTTATTCACAACATTCTGAGTAAGTGGAATCTGGGTTTTGCCTTTTAAAACAGGAAGGTTGGAGCAAAGGTTTAAGCTGGCACATGGCCCAGCATTTCACAATATGCGGAAACAGCTTGCCCAACACTGACTCTGGAATTGCTGCCATTGGAATACAATGTTGAAAACATATGTTTCTGACGTGTTTAAGACCTACATTAGACTGAAACAATCAGCCCTTTTGGAGTGAAAGGAACATCTGAGCGGTAGAGATGCTCGGCTGCTGAAAATTTGTGATGAGTGGCAGGGACCAGGTTTGACTTAATTCTCTGTAATGAGAAGAAACTAATGCTAAGAAAAGCCCAGAAGGTGATGTCAGTGTCGCTGTCCATATCAAGTAAATCCTTCATCTGGGTACGATGGCCTGGGAGCAATGGGAGACGTGGTCTTGGCAATGTTGAACAAGACTTATCTATACCTTGTAGTGTGTAACTGAGGGCAATGCTATGAAATTTGCTGGTATTAAAGCCGAGATTCCACTGACATAATTACAAACTGGCTTAGGACTCTTAAAAGAATGTGAGAGGAGGCAGGTATGCATACATAATGTTCTATTTTCAGCAGGAAAGGGCTTTTTCAACAAAATGCAAGGTAGGAGTCCAGCTGACATTTGAAGTTTTTGCACGCTTCTGCAAAAGTCTTACATCGTCTGTGAGTGCCTTTAGTGTAACCTGTGAAAATGAAGATTTAAAAGTCGACCATGAGATAATGCAAAATGGTGTTAAGCAACATTGTGTTTCTTTCATCTGTTATGCTGACTGAACCTTTGTGCGCTGTCACCATGAAGATGCCATCTGGGAAGGACGTCAGCAGTTCTATTGTCTATCCCTGGGAAATAAACTGCTCTTAGTTGAATATTTGCTGAGGCGGCCGGCTTCAAGCTAAATATTCTGAGAAATGGTGAGAAGTGCTTGATCTCTACATGTACTTGTGTTCAATACTTGAACGCACGCAGCATTTTCGCAATGTATTTGAGCTTTCCATATCCGAAGTGCAACAAGGATGGCAAGCATCTCAAGTGCTGAAATGGTGCACGTGATGGCTAGGAGAGATGGATATGTGGTGTGGTACAGAGCGCAGTCAGGAGATAACTTGAGCCATCTACCATATCCAGACAGGCAAGCATATGTTGCTAGGATTTCATCTGGCAGTGACCAAAGTTTGTCGGGCATTCTACTGACTCCGCTATAATTTCTCATGAAGGCTGCATAACTGCCATTTTACATCATTGCGGAAATAGGAGGTTATGCAGATTCTATGATGGTGCCTTTTGACTGATCGCAACAAGATTAAACATGCGACCTATGAACACACAAGCCGAACAAACACAGTCTGGAATGAAGACAAGTTTATCTATTAAGGACTGCATTTGTCTCTGTGTACATTTTTTCATGTGCAGTGAATTGATGAGAAGTGACTCAGCTTCAGCAAGCTTATGTTCTGGTATTGTAACCTCCATGGTGATAGTGTTGAACTGTTTCCCAAGGAAGACTAGTTTTGTGATAAGGGGATGCACTTGCCGATTGCCAGTTCGAAACCATGGTGCATATTAGTAGAAGTTAGAGCACCATAAGCTTGCATGGCTCTGCTTGGGTTGTCTGCTCCAGCAAAGTCTTCAATATAGTTGATTGCACTAAAGCCTTGTTTACGGTATACCGGTATGGAGGTATGTAATTGTCTCGAAACTGACATTGTACGAGCAGAAGTACTGGCTCGTACTTTCATATTACGAATGACGTATGCAAGCTATAAGTCACACATGCCTTTTGACCTAATTTTTTATGAATACGCTTAGGAATATGTTGTATTCCATGGATGAAAGATTTTTGTTTATGTGAAAGGAATTAACGACAAACGAACGCTTAGACACATTTTCTGTGTATATTCGAAACTCGGAAGTAGGAGCGGGTGTGAACTTCGTATGATTATTTTTTTTGGTCGTGAGAGCGGGTTCAGTGCAGTGCGGAGGAATACTTTTAGGCTTTGACTTTCGGACGAGTCTGTACGTATGGGTCAAGACTGGAGACGACGCGATACTCTCTGACTTATTATATGCCACGATGGTAGACTTTTTTGCAGACGTCGATTGTAACATTAAGCTGTTAAAGAAGAACCAAAGAAGAGGTTGCAATGTCCGAACATCAAGGAAGAGACCTCGATTGGTTGTAATGCACTTGAACCTACCGCCGTTGTAAATCTTTTTTACTTTCTCGAATTCGAAAGTGCAATGATTTCACAGACATAAAACCTGCGTGGCTCGCGAGTCAGCTTATGACCTCGAAATAATCTGATCACCACATTATGTTAATCACAGTGTACAATGAATAATATGAAGGATTTTATGAGTTGGCGGGTGTTTTTGTGGCACCCGTGTGTACCTCATGTTGTACAGTCTATTTGAAAATGACCTCTACTCAACAATGATTTTAAAGACTAACATTTTTCTGACCTCGCATTCAACTTCAAGTTTTGAAAAAACACATTATCGGAACCACACTATTATTGATGTCTATTGTTGAGAATACGGCCCCGCCTATTGAATAATGGTATAGTCAGGTCACTGTGGGGTCAATATTCCTGTTTGTCATCGCGGAACTTGCAGAAGCCATACAAGATATCGATGCTCGATACTTCTATATTCAATTCGTTCGTTCGCGCTCCTGAACGACAAAAAAACATCACTCAAAACCAATTCATCACATTCCAAACATACCTAGCTACACTCAGTTCGCTAGATAAGTTCCTGGCATCAGTCGTAGTATAAATGCTGACGTCGATTTGTTGACGTCAATGAAGTCGCCGTCGACGTAATAATGTATTTTTACAAATATATTTATTTATTTGGCGTTAATTAGAGGAAAATCTAATCAGAGGGTGGATGACGTATGTATTACAATATCCCGGGTAGGCTAAACTGGCCGTTTTATTTATCGCTATTATTGCCTACTCCCACCGTACCGCCCATCGTCTGTAACTTGCACGCGATGTTTGCACACGAACGAACGCCCAATGCCAGTCACTCAGAGTCGTCGGTTTTCTTGCTACCCAAGTTGAAATATATGTAATTATGAATGTCATTTTTGAAAATTCATTAATGCATGCAATACCAATTACGATGAACCCACAATTTATTGTTGTTGAGATTTTGTCAACAGTGTTATAAATATAGTGCTGCGAAGTCAGTAGTAGGGCCTACCCACGTGAAAGACGTTTTGAACTCGTTCCCGTACTTGCTATATTCAAGCTGAAATCAGTCAAGTCATTACGTGTTTATTTTGCATATTTGCCTAATTTTAGCACCCGTACTCAGAACCCCTCTTTGACATTCTGTTTGGCACGTTTCTACGTTCATTTCGAATCCTATTTTGTCTTTTTTTTCAACGCTCAGCTCGACGCTGTTTTTGTTTTTCCACGCTCAGCTTGACGCTCACTTTGTCGATTTTGGGACCTGCATTACGTCACTCGTACTTTGAAAGTACGGCACATTACGTCACTCGTACTTCGCTCGTACGAGCTCGTAGGTCTGCTCGTAGTTCGTCTGTTTTGAGACGATTAGATAAATGCGGTATGTACATCAGAGCATTCATTGTCGGTTGACAAGCAATGGCTGTAGTGTGTAGGCCAAATGGAAGTTTTGTATCGCAGAAAAGTGCTTGTTGCCAGGATAAGCCAAGAAGATGATAGGCGCCTGGGTCTACGGGGATCCATACAGCAGTAACAACGGCGAATGTTAATTGCACTTAAAGATGTGACAACCAGGACTGTAAAACTTGATGATGTTGATAAAATCATCCATGGACGGGTACGATAGTTTATATGGTGTGCCAAGGAAGTTGTCACATGGGATGCTGTCTTTAACTGATGCATTGAATGCGAAGGAGAGATCCATGACAGTTCGTCTTTCAGATGTGTCTTTCTTTGGCACTGACAGCAATGGAGACACATAATGCTGCCTTAACTGTGAATGGGTTGCTATCAAAAATGACCAAGAATTGCACCGTAGGTGATTTCTTTCATGATGTATACTTCTGTGTTTTCTGCATAAAGGTGAGCTGATGAGTGGTTGTGTAATTGAGCTAGGTAGATCATTCCTTGTGTAGCCTATTGGCCAGCCAAATTGAAAATAATCAACCACTGCACTGTCCTCGTAGCTCTGAAGATTTGTCTGCCACAAGTTGATAACAAAAGTGGAGGGAACAGGTATACGGGCACCAAGGAAGTTTGGGTGCTGAAATGACAAGACAGCATCATGAGCAGCAATAAGAAAGCCAAAGTCTAATGCCTGCCCCGGAAACTGGCATGATGGATAGTGCTCCTGATGAACACACATTGCTAGTATTCTGTGACTGTATGTTGAAATTCAGATGACCATGCAGGGGTACAGTTAAGTGGGAACTGGGGATAGAACCTGGTATGAGAATCCTGTGTTTAGGCTGTGGGTTGGTGTGCCATCTGTAATGGAATTGGTACCAACAGAATGTAGAAGGGGGGATTGTGTGGAACTAGAGGCATCACATGTCAAAAACTGTGTAAGCTGTAGGTAGTTGAAGACTGAACTGGAGGATACACCTTGGGGACTGCATAGTACAATAAATTACGCACAATTCTCTTTGATTTCTATCATTGAAAGTTATTTACTAATAACTTTTCAAATTCTGCATGTAAGAACTAATGTGCAGCATCAAAATAATTGTGAAATAATATCTAGTAAAAGTAGGTTGAGATATTTCAGTGAAAGTTTCAAAATAACCACTCAACAACCATAAAAGAACATTCTTTACGTACTACAAATGCCATGCCTTTTGAACAACAAGTTATGACAAACTGTCAAAGGGTCATTTTCTGAGAAAACTTAGCATGCACATTTCTTTTGTTACTTCCATTGGAAAAAACTTAGCATGCAAATTTCTTTTGTTGCTTCTATTGGAAAAAATCAATATCCTTTTATTTCAGAAAACACTTGTAACTAGTCTCCCTACTTTCCATCACATTTTTCTGAATGGCTGAAGACAATCAATGGAACATTACACAAAAATGCTATCTCCTCTCTCAATTATGCATAAATTTCCAAATTATTTAAAATGAGAATTGTGAAGAATGGTGTGCATACGGTAGAAGTACGTTTTCAAAATTTTGACAACTAGTCTGAGAATTTTTCTACACATGGGAGACATGGGAGACTTCACTGAGGAATCTCCAAGGATACAAATCACAATGAATTATGGGAAATCAGAGTCAGATTGTCATTCGCCTCAAAGCTTAGCAAAGAAAGGGTAATTTTGTGGCAAGACTTAAGACACTAATAGGCATCAGTGATGTAGTTGGTTTAAACAGTAGGCAAATCTCCAAAAGGCTATCCTCATCAGATGTTGGATGACAACAGTTCTCCCCTTGCAGAGACCAGAAACGTGAAAAAACATCAAGTGCTGAATGATCATAACTATTCATCTTTTGGAATTTCCCACTGCTGCTGTATTAAGATCTGTGCAGAAAATGATGCTGATCAGGATTAGTAAGTATAGTCAGTCTTGGTCCCTTTGAGGTTTGTGAGGGCAAGTATTGGCTTGATGGTTGGTTTGTACCTTTTGTATGAATGGACAATGGCAGATGTGATGTTCAGTTCCCCTGTAGGTTAGGATTGTCCTTAATATGTTTGCATTTGCCTACTTGGTAGTCTGCGCAGTACCTGACCTTGCCCTTATTGTTGGTGTTGGCTTTGCCTTATTTGGTTTGCAGACATCTTGCCTTGAGATGAGAATAGTTGGAGATCCATGTAACTTGCCCTCTTTCTTTGGCTTGCAGGACTTCATCGTGAAATAGTCTCACTTCAGGCAAGGAGTAAATTTCTGTAAGATGGAGGAGGTCTAATAGGTGCTCTGCTCTGTACTGTCTGTGACTTTCTGGCTCTTCATGGAAAATGATGGATGACTGCATGACCTCGCACAAGGGCAGGAAGTGATAGTTTTGAAAAATCCAAGGTCATCTAGACTCCCAGTACTTGTCTTTGAAGTGAACTTGTAGGGCCATGGCACAATAAACAACACTTGATCAGCTGCCTTCCTCGAAGCACCCGATTTTGGCTTTTTCTTTTTTATCTTTACTGCGAATGCCTTGTAATCTAAGTGCCTATACCTCTTTGCTTTGTGTCTCTGGTCGTTGTCTTCAATTCACTTGACTCAGAGTCGGACATGGAAAAGCTGGATGTTGATGAGACAACACCAAGATTTTTCCTTCTTTACAGCAGCCAACACCTTGTCACTCTTTTTCACTGAACTGATTGAGGTCTGAGAAGTCGTATGTGCAATTTTCAAGTCTGTTAGCTTCTGGTTCAGATCGGAATTCCGTGCCATGGCTGCCTCAAGTTCAAGTGTCAAAACCAATTGATCGTTTTCTTTCTTGATGGAGTCAAACAGCAGGGACCTGTTGTCAATACTGGCTGAGGGAGTACTACCGGTATCAGTACTGTATTATTTTCTTTGTTTCAGGTACAGCTAAAAAGATGGATCATCAGCACGTTTGGAACTGGCTGCCTTTACATACGTTGGTTTTCTTTGTCACCGCTTGGTCCTCTCTGGCTTCATAAAATAGAGGCGAATGGCTGTCTGCCATCTTAATGGGCAATGACTAGAAGTACCAGCAGAGAGGATTACTCACATTAGTTAGCCATGTCAGGCCAATTTTAAATATTTGGAGTAGGGAATTGGAATGTACTTCAATCTAAAGATCTCACTAAGGGAAACAAAACAAGCCTTGAATTGTCAGGATTGGACGAGTAGTTCCGGAGATACAGATTTTTAAAGTGATAAATTTTCGTATTTTTTTTCTGCTGTTCATTAAAAGTTTTTAACGTTTTTGATTTTAATGAAGTTATGATGTCAATGTATCAGAAATAATACATAAATAACTTTGATGAAAGCTTAAAACCTGTTGCAATATTCCTTTTGAAACTAGACGGCTGAAAATATGGTTTGACCCCAAAAAATTGCTACAAAAGGTTTCTCAACGGTTTTCTATAGAGTCAAATGTGCTCAATAACATACTAAAAGTCTACCAAAATCTGACCACCGGAAACGTGTCATTTTCAAGATGGCGTCCAAAATGGCCACCATACCGGTATACTTAAAATGGCCATAACTACTTAAATATTAAAGCTAGACTAGTGATGTCTGTGTCTACCACCATGTTTTGGTGGTTTAGGAATCCAGGTACCATATCTAGATTATAGGAAAGTGATCATAAGTCCCATAATATGCATATTTATACATGTATTAAAAATAATCACTGTCATAATCTTCATCCGGAACGCGTTGCTTATGTGGATTTTCACAATTTCCGAGGTTAGGTAGTAAAGGGAAAGCAACTCCACACATCGTTCATATTTGGATTGTTTGCGTTTAGTGTATGAAATTGTGTATAATATAAGTGCATCTCATGTTTGGCTGTTTTATGCAACATGTTGCTTAGCCATGGCTAGACGTACCCGTAATGTACGTGTCTTGATATTACGCCGCACTGGAGTGGAGAGACTAGTGTGACACTGCGATCCTTTGGCGCTACGTTTCGAAAACAGAGTTTTCTTCATCAGTCGCTTAAAATTCATTCTTGACTGGTGAGACGTGTTGAATGGTTGATTGTTTTTATTTGGTAGTATGTTGTTCCGCATACATTTGTTGTTCAAGTAGGGAAGCTAGAGTGTCTACTGTTTGGTCTTGTTGTGTTTGTGTAGGTTCGTGTGAACCTTAGTTCGAGCTATTGTAGTTTTTGTGAAGTCTGGCGCTTATACGTGTATCGCCTATATTTCTGTTCCTTCTATATGCGATTATTGGTTGATTTTGGAAGTGTTTTTAGTGTTTCGTCTTTTTCAAGTACACTCCAGTTTTCTGTCAGGGCTTGCTTGATTCTTGTCGTTTCGATGTACGGGCTATATGTTGTTATGAAGACTACTGTATTGTTTGTGGCGTTCTTTCTTTCTTTTTGTTGTCCAAGCTGTCTTTTTTGCTTTTATGATCTGTTTCTCTGATAATGCGTTCTATTTCATTTTTTACATCGCCAGTTCACTTTCTGACAAGTGATGTCCCAGTGGCTACCTTGCCTACTGCAGCTTCAGGTGTGACTCTCTTCATTGAAGATGGCAATGCTCACTTTCATACCTTGAAGGATTTGCCTCCAACTTTCAAGTTAATCTGCCTCAAGGTTCTTGATCAGCTACACAGTAAGCCTGATGTTGTCTTTTCAACAGATATGTATGTGGAAGACTCCATCAAATCACAAGAGCGGCTCCGTCGTGGAACTAGTGAGAAGATACTTCTGGAGGGTGAAAACACAAGGAAGCCTGTTGATTTTAAGATGTTCCTTCAAAATGATGAGAACAAAAGTCAAATGTTCAAGATAATGCTTCGTGTGTGGAGTAGTAAGGAAGCAGCACGAAGACTAGACGGGAGGAAAATGATACTTGTTGTTGAAGGTGTAGCATACCAATTCATTAATGCAGAAGATGGTGAAACTGTAGAGCAGTTGGAATATGTGGCTTAAGATCCACGCAAGAAGAGACGGACAGCAGGGTTGTCCTGTACCTGTTCTATGCCAAGGAGAATGGATACAAGAATGCAGTTGTTCATTCCCCAGACAGTGACATTTTCTTTATTTTGCTTTATTATTCTCACCAGTTAGCTCCTCTGGTAGTATACTTTGACACTGGCAGTGGAGCTAAGAGACGACTTATAAATATATCTGACCTGGCTTTCGACCTTGGCCCAGGTTATTGCGAATCATTTACTGCTTTACTGATGAGGACTGCAACTGCTCTTTTAAGGGTAAGGGGAAGATTCTTCCAATAAAGAAGTTAGACAAAAAACCAAGATATCATGAATTTTTTGCTCGACTGGGTGATAATTTGGAAGTAGATGATGAGCTTGTTGATGGTCTGGAACAGTTTGTGTGCTACATGTATGGTTTCCCAAGAATGCAGAGTGTGAATGCT
This sequence comes from Ptychodera flava, assembly GCA_001465055.1. Lineage (NCBI taxonomy): Eukaryota > Metazoa > Hemichordata > Enteropneusta > Ptychoderidae > Ptychodera > Ptychodera flava. Next base: position 44,977 of record LD356658.1, read on the forward strand.
GTTCGAGCTGTAATGCTGAAGAAGATGGCTGGTGAAGGTGAGCTTATCACGAGGAAATCTAAGGTCGATCTGTCCAAGATACTACCTTGCAAACAGTCACTAATCCCACACATTAAACGTGCAAACTACCATGTAGCACAGTGGAAAATGGCACACATCCCCATACCTGACATCCCTCCTCCGATTGCCCTTGGATGGACAAGGAGGCCAGGAGAACTCATCGAACCAGTCTGGACTGAAGGAGCTATCCTTCCTACTCTTCTAGAAGAAATCATAGAACGTGATGTTGCGGAAGTGTTGCCAGAAGCTATGGAGTCAGAAGAAGATGACACTATGGATATGGATTCTGATATTTCAGATTTGGAAGACTCCGATAGTGACTGGTAAAAGCTAATTGTAATTTGCCACACAGAAGTATGTGCAAGCAGGAAGCAATCGCAAACCATAAAAAGTGACCATATACAATTACATTACGTTAACATTGTAATAATGGCGAAAAATACTTGCTTTACAGAATGGTAATCTGTTCTTTTCCATTTTTTTGGACAAAAGACAAAAAAGTTGTAAGCAGAAAGTGATAAACTGCCACAATATAAATTCTTATTCATCTTTTTTGTTTTGTTTTTACTGTTAACCTTTGATATATTTCGAATTTAGCTTTACATAGTAGTTAGAATAGAAGTGTATTCATTTTGGTCTGAAAAATTTTGGCCAAACCCCCCCCCCTCCTTTGGAGCCATTTTGACACTACTTTATTATGAAAACTTCAGAATGAAAACATTTGGTAAAGTGTTCTTGTTTTTTCATACCAAAGTTCTCATTTTATTGATGTTTTAAAATGATTAAGTTTTTCGTTTGCTGTTATGTTCCGTATTAGGGGAGACTTTAATGGAAAATTAACCACTTTGGCAGCCATTTTGGACACCATTTTGAATGCCATTTTTAATTGAGATTATGCAAATGGAGCAAGTTAGTTATCAATAAATGTCTTTTGATCCAACTAATCCAATCCAATTGAAATTATTGTTTGTTATGTGTTTGCTGAGTTTTTATAAGACATTTAAATTAAAAACATAGGGCCAAAGTCCCTGAAGCTACCATAGACATGGATACAAAATTTAAGTATTTCCTGACTGTATGAAATTATCTCACTAAGGTCATCCTAGGGACTTGTAAACCAGTAAGTTCTGTTGAATAAGTTGAGACTGTACGTACTCAGAGAAAGCACACTGAAGACAAATGTTTGAAACTTAAGAAGTTCAAGGTCATCAAAAGCATTATAAGGAATCATGTTACACTTTCATTGCACTGTTTACACAGATTGCATAATTGCTATAAATAGCACATGAGAAATCTTACAGCCAAGCTTTACCATAAAAACCATATCACTTTGACCACTCTTTTAATTGACCACTCTATTTTTTTCCTGAAAAAGTAATCTTATTTTATCCTTACCAA
>LD356670.1:0-17649 GCA_001465055.1 Ptychodera flava
GAGGCTAAACCCACGGGATACGTGTGTGGCTCAATACATAGCGGCCGCTGCTAGCTTTGCACGGAAAATGTTACATGGCCATATTTGTATCAAGATGGATTCTCTTTTTTCATAGAAAAATAGAAAAATGAAACCACATTAATTTGTGTTAGGATTTTCAAGCACTTTTTTTTGAAAGTTTGAAAAGAAAAAAATTGATTCCATGATTTTTAAGACAAAAACTCATTTCACCTCAACTTTTCGTAAAGTGGGAACTGTTTTTCGTTCTGTTTTAATAAAGTCTCTTACTGCGTAGAAGTGGTCAAAAAAGTCATGATAGAACGGATGTAGTTCTACGTTGTCTTGTATCAGGAATAAAGTGACCAATATGCTCGGAAGTGTTTGGCAATGCCGACAACTAACAGTGGCGAGGACTAGAAAGCCGGCCGTTAAAATTAATGACACTTAGCGGGCAGCTTGTGACAAGTGCCAAATAAAAAGCTGACTATATTAAGTACCCCGAGTAAGACAATTTCAATTGTGATATACAGGCAGACACCGTCAAGTATGCCACTGCAGTACTACCAATCTCCCGTCAGAAAAGTAAATAAAGACAAAAATGTACAAATTTTATTCTGCGTCTACATTTACCCGGAAGGAACAATCTATTTTTGGCAAACATGAATTTAGATTGATTTTCTTTTTTATACAAAATTTACCATTCAATGACTCAGCATAAATGTAATAACGGAAATGCCTTGTGATATGTACGTTGGACTGGCAGGGTTCTAAAGGCATTTTAATATTCTCCCCAAGGCAGTTTACGGCCGAGATGATAGAAGCTTATACTCATACTGCGTAGAAGTGGTCAAAAACGTCATGATAGAACGGATGTAGTGCTATGTTGTCTTGTATCAGGAATAAAGTGACCAATATGCTCTGTAGTGATTGGCAATGCCGACCACTAAAAGTGGCGAGGACTAGAAAGTCGGCCGTTAAATTTAGTGACTCTTAGCGGGCAGCTTGTGACGAGTGCCCAATAAAGAGCTGACTATATTCCCCACCTAAAGTACGGCAATTTCAATGGTTATACACAGGCAGAAGACTTCGAGTTTGCCAGTAGATTACTACCAATCGCCTGTCAGAAAAGTAAATAAAGACAAATATGTACAAATTTTATTCTGCGTCTACATTTACCGCAGATGGAACAATCTATTTCTGGCAAACATGAATTTAGATTGATTTTCTTTTTTATACAAAATTTACCATTCAATGACTCAGCATAAATGTAATAACGGAAATGCCTTGTGATATGTACATTGGACCGCAGGGTTCTAAGGGCATTTTAATATTCTCCCCGAGGCAGTTAACGGCCGAGATGATAGAAGCTTAATAAAGTCTCTTACTGCTTAGAAGTGGTCAAAAAAAGTCATGATAGAACGGATGTAGTGCTATGTTGTCTTGTATCAGGGATAAAGTGACCAATATGCTCGGTAGTGTTTGGCAATGCCGATCACTAAAAGTGGCGAGGACTAGAAAGTCGGCCGTTAGATTTAGTGACTCTTAGCGGGCAGCTTGTGACAAGTGCCCAATAAAGAGCTGACTATATTCCCTACCTAAAGTACGGCAATTTCAATGGTTATACACAGGCAGAAGACTTCGAGTTTGCCAGTAGAGTACTACCCATAGCCTGTCAGAAAAGTAAATAAAGACAAAAATGTACAAATTTTATTCTGCTTGTACATTTACCGCAGATGGAACAATCTATTTGTGGAAAAAATGAAATTAGATTGATTTTCTTTATTATACAAAATTTACCATTCAATGACTCAGCATAAAAGTAATAACGGAAATGTCTTGTGATATGTACGTTGGACTGGCAGGGTTCTAAGGGCATTTTAATATTCTCCCCAAGGCAGTTTACGGCCGAGATGATAGAAGCTTAATAAAGTCTCTTACTGTGTAGAAGTGGTCAAAAAAAGTCATGATAGAACGGATGTAGTGCTATGTTGTCTTGTATCAGGAATAAAGTGACCAATATGCTCTGTAGTGATTGGCAATGCCGACCACTAAAAGTGGCGATGACTAGAAAGTCGGCCGTTCAATTTAGTTACTCTTAGCGGGCAGCTTGTGACAAGTGCCCAATAAAGAGTTGACTATATTCCCCACCTATAGTACGGCAATTTCAATGGTTATACACAGGCAGAAGACTTCGAGTTTGCCAGTAGAGTACTACCCATCGCCTGTCAGAAAAGTAAATAAAGACAAAAATGTACAAATTTTATTATGCGTCTACATGTACCGCAGATGGAACAATCTATTTTTGGCAAACATGAATTTAGATTGATTTTCTTTTTTATACAGAATTTACCATTCAATGACTCAGCATAAATGTAATAACGGAAATGCCTTGTGATATGTACGTTGGACTGACAGGGTTCTAAGGGCATTTTAATATTCTCCCCAAGGCAGTTTACGGCCGAGATGATAGAAGCTTAATAAAGTCTCTTACTGCGTTGAAGTGGTCAAAAAAGTCATGATAGAACGGATGTATGCTACGTTGTCTTGTATCAGGAATAAAGTGACCAATATGCTCTGTAGTGTTTGGCAATGCCGACAACTAACAGTGGCGAGGACTAGAAAGTCGGCCGTTAAAATTAGTGACTCTTAGCGGGCAGCTTGTGACAAGTGCCAAATAAAAAGCTGACTATATTAAGTACCCCGAGTAAGACAATTTCAATTGTGATATACAGGCAGACATCGTCAAGTATGCCACTGGAGTACTACCAATCTCCCGTCAGAAAAGTAAATAAAGACAAAAATGTACAAATTTTATTCTGCGTCTACATTTACTGCAGATGGAACAATCTATTTCTGGCAAACATGAATTTAGATTGATTTTCTTTTTTATACAAAATTTACCATTCAATGACTCAGCATAAAAGTAATAACGGAAATGCCTTGTGATATGTACGTTGGATTGGCAGGGTTCTAAGGGCATTTTAATATTCTCCCCGAGGCAGTTTACGGCCGAGATGATAGAAGCTTAATAAAGTCTCTTACTGCTTAGAAGTGGTCAAAAAAAGTCATGATAGAATGGATGTAGTGCTATGTTGTCTTGTATCAGGAATAAAGTGACCAATATGCTCGGTAGTTTTTGGCAATGCCGACCAATAAAAGTTGCGAGGACTAGAAAGCCGGCCATTAAATTTAGTAACTCTTAACGGGTAGCTTGTGACGAGTGCCCAATAAAAAGCTGACTATATTCCCTACCTAAAGTACGGCAATTTCAATGGTTATACACAGGCAGAAGACTTCGAGTTTGCAAGTAGAGTACTACTCATGGCCTGTCAGAAAAGTAAATAAAGACAAAAATGTACAAATTTTATTCTGCGTCTACATTTACCGCAGATGGAACAATCTATTTCTGGCAAACATGAATTTAGATTGATTTTCTTTATTATACAAAATTTACCATTCAATGACTCAGCATAAATGTAATAACGGAAATGCCTTGTGATATGTACGTTGGACTGGCAGGGTTCTAATTGCATTTTAATATTCTCCCCGAGGCAGTTTACGGCCGAGATGATAGAAGCTTAATAAAGTCTCTTACTGCTTAGAAGTGGTGAAAAAAAATGATAGAACGGATGTAGTGCTATGTTGTCTTGTATCAGGAATAAAGTGACCAATATGCTCGGTAGTGTTTGGCAATGCCGACCACTAAAAGAGGCGAGGACTAGAAAGTCGGCCGTTCAATTTAGTTACTCTTAGCGGGCAGCTTGTGACAAGTGCCCAATAAAGAGCTGACTATATTCCCTACCTAAAGTACGGCAATTTCAATGGTTATACACAGGCAGAAGACTTCGAGTTTGCCAGTAGAGTACTACCCATCGCCTGTCAGAAAAGTAAATAAAGACAAAAATGTACAAATTTTATTCTGCGTCTACATTTACTGCAGATGGAACAATCTATTTTTGGCAAACATGAATTTAGATTGATTTTCTTTTTTATACAAAATTTACCATTCAATGACTCAGCATAAATGTAATAACGGAAATCACTATGTGAAAAAGCCTAAATCCATTAAGCATTGTTGTGGATTCCTCCGTGGATTCAATCAGAATTCAAGGGAATTCAGAGATATCAATTGTGGGTACTCAGGGAATCCTAAGGTATCCAATTATGGATTCTTCTGTATACGGAACACTTTTAGAATCCACAGCAGAATCCATTACAGCATTTTAATGGATTCCATAAGACAGTCTCCTGAATAATCCTGTGCAGGATTTCAATGGATTCTGCGTGAAATTAGTGATCATGGGAATCCACCCTTTTGTCTTAAATTTTTCCATGGTTCCTTGCATGAAATCGCATAAAATATCACTGCTCTGCTGTCATTCCTTTTAATCTTTTGAATTTCTCATGAATCGGTATTTACTTGAAACAGTAACCTGTACCTTTTGCACATTTTGTACTGTTTCATCACTTTATTTTCATAATTGTATACCAAAATAACCTTGTATTCTGCTTCTAAACATGGCCTCTGTATCCTTTACGTCATTTTTGACAGATCCATTTCAAAAGGCCTTACTTCAGTGCAGTTATCAACAATTACACTGGTAATGATGCATGGACATGCTTAGAAAATAGATATGGGGCAGTCAGTTCTATTATGGGGAAACAAACAGGACCAAGTTGATACATAATGTACAGCGCGGATATTTAATATCTTTTCTGCATTCTTCCATTTTGTGTTTACAGAATTATGTGCAGGCATATTGCCATAGGATGGTATGCACAATATCTACCATTATTGATTAAAATGTATTACCGGCATTCTCATGATATACTTAGTATTCTTTCATTTTACTCATACTCACATGTTACACTACACACATCAACAATTTAAGTTCATACAACTGTTATGCAATTAAAAAAATAATGTCTTTTTTATTCACTGAACAGTACTGTTCCAATAAAATATTTACAATAATTGACACATGTGTTAAACAAAAGCTGTGGTTTCTGAAAAAAAATCACAAACAATAATATAACCAGACTTTTTGAAACCGACATTTCAAGTCATTCATTGAACGTCTGTACAATTGTAGCAGCGATTTAAAAAAAAAGACAAGGCAAAAGACAATGGTAAAAATTTTGCCAAAAATACAATTATGCAAACTTCACCACAATTTGAAACAGTCTTACTGAGCTGTACCCTAAAAAACTCCACACCAACTTTCAAATCAATTGGAGTTGTTGTCTCAGAGAAGATTTCTTGACCAAGAATAGAAAAAAGTGCCCAAAAATACAATTATACAAATAATCACTGTTTGTGACTCGGTCGGTGTAATAACATGAGTACAGCCTGTATCTAGTCAATAAAATTCAAAAGTTGAGTGGTCTTTGTTTAAAACTAAAAATGCATCATTGAGCTTTTAGCAGAATCAAAAAAATGCAAAAACATATGCTTATACATTAAACATTGTCCTGTAATGAGTTGTCAGCGCTGTTGATATTGTCATTTGTCTGTATAACGGCTCATGGCCCACCATCCTCATCCTCAGGCTCTGGTCTCATTGAGGCAACGCCCTCAATGCAAGGTAGCCTCAATATGCATTTCCTTTGATGCAAGTGTTTTTTCCATACTGTACGCAGTTTCACTTCTTTCTCTATCCCATGGCAAGTGTCTCCGAATAAAGTCACCACCTTTGCAACTTCTGTCATGCTCACTGTCCTAAGAAGAAACACACACAACTATCAAATGTCTTCAGCTTCATGCTAGTCCTTGGATAGCCCCGTTTACGTCCTTCGATTTCTGTAAATAACGATACACAGAATAAATCATCAGAATTGTAGATTATCCATTTAGTTTGTTTTTGTTTAAATCTGTGTATTTATAGACCTTTGATAATTCATTTGAAAGTACTTCATTAGACTAGAATGGTTAAAAGTTGATATGTATGCAAGTAATTTGATTTCTGAATCTCACTGAAATGTAGATTCACTATACATTGGAGTCTATGAGAAAACTATGAATAATTTGTTTACAATGCTTAACAAACACATTCTGTGCTTTCTGAGGTGTTTGACAATTGATACAAATGTACTTGATTCAAATAGGGTGTTTGAAGGTTCAGATGTGGACAACAGTAATGATATTGGAATTTCAACTAAACTTATTTCACTTTTCATGGTACTAGTGGTCAACAGGTCACTGTTAAATATTTTCCCTGACAAAAGCTTGCTATATCTCTAATATGTAAGTAATAGAAATTGTTCATTGCCCTCAGTGAGCTCGATTTACAATAAGACAAGCCTCAGAGTTGCCAAGGCAAGATGTTTATGTGACAGATAATTATACTTTTGTTCAAATTTACAGTTAAATGACTACCGAGAGTGAAATAATGCAGCGAATCATTTTATCTCCCAAAAATTTTTTTGAACACAAACTACTTTTTTAACAGGACAAATACTTAAGAAAATTAAGTGACTCCAATGGTGTTGGAAAAATACATGACCCTCTGTGCATTTTTCAAATTCAAAGTGAACCCTAACCCAACCCATTCCAACATATTACTTTTGTGAATACTTGTGGCATCACCTTGTTGGTGAAATTCTCTCATTATTTCCATTGTAAGTTGATTTTTGATGCCAAAACTGCTGCGATGCTGTGGACGTGTTCGAAGCATCCAAAGAACAATAGGTGACAGCTTTCAAACAGCTGCCAATCACGAGGATGCACGATCAAACATTTGCAGTGTCAATCAGATCGATACGATGTCAACAATGAATAAACATTCGTACCGCTGAGCCTTTTGTACCGTCCAGAAATTTCAAAGCTACAATTTTTTTACCCTGACATATAATACAGCCACCTTGCACACTAATGATCATTCCACTGCTTCTGTTGGGTTTTGTTGGTTTTTTTTAATTCGCTCCGTGGCCCCAGTAGATTTTTTTTCAATATGATACACAGTTTGAATTTTTTTCAAGGTAAGTTTAGTATGACATAGTCCCCACTGGATTATAGTTTAAGGTTAAGTTTATAGGAAAATAGTTTCATACTATTTTAGTAAAAGATAAAATTATGGTTTTTGAGCATGTCATGAAATCTGGAACATGTTATCAGAACAGAAGCTTGTTTCATCTTTCATTACACAATTTGCAACAAACTCTCCAACGACAGTTTGTCTTGTGATATTGTTTAAATGTTTTGTTTCCCGTACAAAGTTCATAAAGTACACTTCATGGATTCCTTCAATAATATTTTGGCAAGTGTTGGGAGACAGTGTTAAAAAGAACATTTCTTAGTTTTGACTATGCAATTATTGTATGTCATGTACATTTGAGTTTGGAACTCATGTAAGAGCCCCCTGAAGTTGTTTCAACACTCTGCTTCTCAATAAAAAATTGCAGGGTTTACACATTTCATTGTGATTTCAAAATTTGACATGGGCTAAGCTGCATCACTATCAATTACATCTGTATCTTCAAAAGAAGATTATAAAGGCAGATTTTGTTGCTTATGGCTGTTAGGTGCTCTGCAAATATAACCAAACATCAAAGGTCAACTAAGTAGAATTGTCTTACTTTGTGTTGTATTGGTTCTGCTTAACCATGTTCACGTACCATAACTCACCAACACTGGTGCTTTGGTTAACTTGCCCTTCAAAGTTCATACTTTAGACTAAAAACTTATCAGTGCAGACTTTGCACTACATACCTCTCATATTGTTCCCAGTTGCTGGCATGTCTTTTTGTGTGACTGTCATTCCTTTGGGCACTACACTTCCCCTATTTGTTCAACGCCTAATAAATACATGTACTTCCAGGGGACCTGCAACTTGCAAGAATATAAAAAAAAGTTAAAAATCCTACCGAAAAAATCAAATTATCTCAAACACAGATGATGAATCACATTTCAAGCCACAATAATGACGATGAATAACCATATTAATCTGACAGTCCATCGACACATTTGAATCAGAAATATATCAAGCATTTTCATGGCCTAAAAAGGCTCAACATAATTGGATTCACACTGCACTATGCATTCCTGCAGTATCTCAGAGCTTGTAGACTGTCAGACCATTGATGAAAAATTGACTCTTTTCACATCCATGGTCATATAAATATCCAAAATGTTCATGTTGAAAATAACACCACATTTCATTTTCAGCAGTAATAGAAATAATTTAGAAAGTTAAAAATGAATTGAAATGATGCAAAATAAAATGACATATCATGTTTAGGTAAGATTAGAATTAATCTCATGTTAACTTAAAGCCCCCACTAGCTGTATCTTCTAGCATTGTTTTTTTATTACATTCAAACCGAAATAAGTTTGTGAGAATGTACTGATTTTGGTGATGTATACACTTATTATTCACTACCCACTGGGACTACACATGCAACTTTGGCCAAGATAGAGATTGCAATGTGATTAAATATTTGCCCTAAAATTAAATCCTATCACCATGCATACTAGTAAAAACCCTGGATAAAGTGCATATCTGTACTGAAATCTTCACATAAACCTCACAGAGCATTGTGCAATTTATGCTATCAGATGTTGAATGACCCTTACATGTACTTCACTGTTTGATGCACCACTCAGGACGCAACATTCTCTGAATGGTTTGGTCACACAGAGTTCACGCAAATGCATGTAATTCATTCATTCGCGCAGTGAAGTTGGGCTCCCCAAAGGTCATCACTTCACCTCAGTCATAGTGTGAAATGTTAAAGGGATAGTCCACCCAAATATCAACCTGCCTTTAAAAGTTGAAGTAGATTATTTTTTAACATTCATGATGAAGAGATGAGAAATGTGCTAATGATTCTCCTGGAAATTTATGTTTTATTAATTGATGTGTATGACGCCATTTTCGCCATATGGAAGCGCCACTTATCGGAATTCCTTGAGAGAGGCTTGGCCTTAGATGATGCAAAGTTTTCGTGTTTGGTTGAGGAAGTTTGGGGGTATCGCTAGGGGGTCTGATCTACTGTACGTTTGTATTGAGCTACTGCCCAATGGACACACTTTGCCTTCAACCTTATAACTTTGAACCGGAATTCAGCGACTTCGAACTCCAGGATTTTGAACTTGGTGTTTTCGATAAATAACGCACACATCGATAATTCGGAAGTAAAAGAAGGGCACGTGGCTCCACCACTTACTGAAGGAAGCTGTACAAGCATGGCTCTTTTGGTAGCTCAAAGGTATAAGTTACAACGTTACGGGAGGCCATGTTTGAAGCTGAACACATCTTCAATATCGCCAAAATGATTGTATTTTTTGCCAAAACATTTCGATCAGAATTGCAACTTAGATATTATCACTTGAAAAAAGCGATGTTCAATTTCAAATGCCCGAAGAGAATCGCATGACGTAATTGCTCCACATATTTAGCCATTGCAACGCTGGTTTTAAAATATGGATAAATCTTTTTATAACAAAGAATGGTTATCGAAAAATAATTCAAAGTGCTAATTTTTGAGTAACATATAGAAAAAGAATGAGCGGATGATGAGATAATTCCCAGAACCATTCCCCATGGGGTGGGGGGGAGGGAGAGACAAAGCGGACGACCAGAAACGGCTCATCTGTCGACTCTAAATGGAGTGTCCCTCATCTAACAAACAATAGTTGTGCATACACACTTTCATGTTCTCAGGGACACTAAATTAAACTTCAAACACACTTTCATGTTCTAGGAGCACTAAATGAAATTTCAATTTATCCTTTCAACGTACAGTCATAAACTACACACTACAATTTTCCTGTTCTCACAACTCACTTTGAACTCTAATCATGAGTTACCGGTAATTAGAAACCGCAATGGAGGTACATTTTGTAGGAAGGGATCGCAAATCCGAGTAGCCGTTTTCTGCTGTCAATTGTGCAGTCTTGGGAAAATAATTGAGAATGGTCAAAATCTGAAAGCCACAACCTCACAACCAGTCATTGGGAAAAATGTCGGGGAAAAATTCTTGGAAACTGTCTTTGCATACATAAAAACACGCACTGTACTTATAATTTTGAAAACTCATGTCGTGCCAACCTTTACCAGCAACAATTTTTAGAGGCGGTGTTTGCCATGTTGATTTATCTAAGGTCACGTCTCAAATCTCTTAGATTGGGAGATTCTCAGAGCCATCTCGACACGAATGGCGTTGTTACGCCATTTTGCATACAACACAGACGTGAGTTTGTTGAACTTTCCCAGATTCACTCGTTGGTTCTGTCAAAAACTTCCTATCAAACTAATTAAAAATGACATTCAATTTCTCTGGACATTGTCTCCGGTGAGTTGAAATTAGTATAGTTTCTTAGAATAAATTATGCCATTTGGGACAGGTACTTTTCTCATTTGGACAGGCACTTTTTATTTTGACTTGTCCAGTGGACAGGTGGTTGAAAAAAAGTATTTCGAGCCCTGTGGTGTATTTTATCATAATACTGTACATTTGAAAGCTGTTGAAACCTGTAAACTTGATTCTTTTGGACTAAAGATGCTATAAAAGACCAAGTCAAGTGGGTGAAAATATGTCATGTTTTGGCTCAATACTGGTTTTTACTGACTTGGCTGATGGGGAAGGGATACTGTCTGGCAGGAAAAGGGTTTTAATAAAATTCGATATATCGATTACTTTATTTAGGTCACATATTGATAGACTATAGTATTTTCCACAGAAAATTCAAGGGTTTTACATGTATATTGACAATGGCCGCCCCTGATTTTCTTAAATGACCCCCTTGGGACAGGAGTACGGGCCCACATTCATGATTGTCCTGCTGTTTTGACATCCTAGATTGAATGTTCACCTTAGAGGTGAATGTTTTCAACTGTGACATTGTATGTTCTCTCTCCTTGTTAATATTACAAATTTTTGAAAAGGGGCGATAATCAAAATGGCTGTTAAAATTTGAGTTTACTGTTTAAATGTTTCTCAGAGGAATGTTTCCTAATGCAGTAAAAAGCCAATATCCCTTCAGAGGGTAGAATTCAGAGAAAACCACGACAAAATGGGAACATATTCTGAGGTCAACACATTTCACAAGTTACAGCTAGTGGGGCATTAAACATGCTATGTCATGTTACTTTGCACTATTTATAACCTTATAAATTAATTAATTTTGACCATTTCACTTCATATATGCACTCGCTATCGCTCATGCATATATGCCATGAACTGGTCAAAATCTTGTGGTATACCGTCGCTTGGTGTGCTTTATTGCTTAAATACAACACAAGCTAGACCTGTGCTCTTATTAATGTTTGGCAATTGATATTAATGTACATGTACATGATGGTTAAAGAGCAGATGTGAACAACAAATATGATATTCAACTTTCACTCTACTGATTATTTATATTTGGTTAAAGGTATTCTTTAAAAGTTCAAAGTCAAATGAGAACTTATATGTCAATAATTAAGATATCATTTATACAGACTGTGACTCACAGGTCATACAAAAATTTGGGAGGGAGAATCATTTTCTTGCTAACATTTTTTGAAGGGTCATTATTTTCCATGGATTTAAAAAGGCACTTTTGCTGATCCCTGGAATTTCGCTTGTTCTAGTATGCATGAGGACTATGGAGGGATGATAGCCTGTTGTTTTCCATTGAAATTGTAATCTGGTGTGTAAATTTTCTGGTGAGACAATCTGGTGCCAACACAGGCCTTTAAAACACCAACCAATCCCCCCCTTAATTTTTGTCCGGTCCCTGACATAAATCAACAGTCATCCCGGGCGGGGTGCATACCACTAAAAGTCAAATTAGCATAAAGTGACCTGGAAATTCGATATCGACGGCAACCTTTCTGATATGTTAATGACATAAGACTATTTACAGCTTGAGACAATGGAGCAATGAATCAGAGCCCTGCATGACTTGCCATCGCCTGACCTATCACTATTTTCGTCATGACTGCAGCAACATATACTGTGGTATACAAAACGCAAGCTTTATTTCAGTCGAAAGATAAAGAGACAGTTGCAAAATGATAAGAATTGAAGGAGGGGGATGTGTCTACTACAGTGCGGGGACTCCAAAGTGCAAACCCTAAGCCCTTCAAGATGGTTTCCAGATGGGTAGAGTGAGCGTTAGAAATGTGAGCCCAGGGAAGTGACTAGATGTTTCTCACTATACATCCAGCCATTCTTTAACACATATAGTCCTTTCCAATTCGTAGAGACTGTAAGTTGTCATCCTCAGTGTTGTTTTACAATCTTTACCTCACACGTAAAATTATGCAAATTTATTGGATTGCATAAAGGTGCATATTTTAGTGAGCCATTAAACCCTTTTATACAAGTGCATAAAGATGCATATAGGCACCACCACTGACACCATGTTTACACACCTTTATGCACTGCATAAAGGTGCGTACAGGAGCTGACCAACTTTATGCAAATTTATGCAATTGCATAAAGGGTGTTAAATTTGGCTTTTCATCCTATGCTAGTAAAGGTCACTTCTACATTTCTGCCATTTTCTTAGGTTTTTTTTCGGCAATGTGACGCAAGTTCTTGAGAGTATAGCTCGTTGTCACGATGACGTATTTGTTTGGTTTTATTACACAGATGGTAATGAACGATTCCGTCCACTATATACCGTCTCAAATTGTAACGAGCTCGAATAAAACCTGGTATCGATAAACATAAACTTGCAGCAGGAGAGGGGTCAATTTGATCTGGGGAGGGGGTTTCAAGCTGATAAGTATAAACGCAATCCATGTCTTGACTCAAATGATTGATCATGAAAGGCCATAGTCCTCTATCGTTAACGTTGTAGTTCTGGACGTACATTAAGTTTTGGAATTTTGTTTTATTTGTATGTGTATACGATCTTTAGGAAAAAGCGTTTTTGACTCTGTCAATGTCGATTGCAAAACGAATTTACAAGTAGTAACATTTTTAAGGCGTTTCAACTTTTGCAATGCTTTCACTCAGCATAAAAAAAGTGTTGTAGTAGTCATACTTTAAGTTACACTGGCAAGGCTAGTATCCATCATAAATACTTTTATGGATTCTCAAAATCTTGCCAGGTCTGTGTTTATTAGACCCACAATGCATTGTGACACTAGAATCCATTAGTATCCAAAATGGATTTTGGCATGTATTCCCAACAGCCTTAGTTTTGCTGGATACTGCGGGAATCCATTATGTATTCCGGTGCTGGATTCTCAGTACTGGATAATGATGGATACTCTAATGGATTGTGCTGTATACTGTAAGAATCCATCAAAATGGATATTGCTATAGGTCTGTGGATACAGAACACTTCACATGGTGAATGCCTTGTGATATGTACGTTGGACTGGCAGGGTTCTAAAGGCACCGAGATGATAGAAGCTTAATAAAGTCTCTTACTGCGTAGAAGTGGTCAAAAATGTCATGATAGAACGGATGTAGTGCTACGTTGTCTTGTATCAGGAATAAAGTGAACAATATGCTCGGTAGTGTTTGGTAATGCCGACAACTAAAAGTGGCGAGGACTAGAAAGTCGGCCGTTAAATTTAGTGACTCTTAGTGGGAAGCTTGTGACAAGTGCCCGATAGAGAGCTGACTATACTCCCTACCTAAAGTACGGCAATTTCAATGGTTAAACACAGGCAGAAGACTTCGAGTTTGCCAGTAGAGTACTACCAATCGCCTTTCAGAAAAGTAAATAAAGACAAAAATGTACAAATTTTATTATGCGTCTACATGTACCGCAGATTGAATAATCTATTTTTGGCAAACAAGAATTTAGATTTACTTTCTTTTTTATACAAAATTTACCATTGAATGACTCAGCATAAATGTAATAACGGAAATGCCTTGTGATGTGTACGTTGGACTGGCAGGGTTCTAAGGGCATTTCAATATTCTCCCCAAGGCAGTTTACGGCCGAGATGATAGAAGCTTAATAAAGTCTCTTACTGCGTAGAAGTGGTCAAAAAAAGTCATGATAGAACGGATGTAGTGCTACGTTGTCTTGTATCAGGAATAAAGTGACCAATATGCTTGTTAGTGTTTGGCAATGCCGACAACTAACAGTGGCGAGGACTAGAAAGTCGGCCGCTAAAATTAGTGACTCTTAGCGGGCAGCTTGTGACAAGTGCCAAATAAAAAGCTGACTATATTAAGTACCCCGAGTAAGACAATTTCAATTGTGATATACAGGCAGACACCGTCAATTATGCCACTGCAGTACTACCAATCTCCCGTCAGAAAAGTAAATAAAGACAAAAATGTACAAATTTTATTCTGCGTCTACATTTACCGCATATGGAGCAATCTATTTCCGGCAAACATGAATTTAGATTGATTTTCTTTTTTATACAAAATTTACCATTCAATGACTCAGCATAAATGTAATAACGGAAATGCCTTGTGATATGTACGTTGGACTGGCAGGGTTCTAAAGGTATTATAATATTCTACCCGAGGCAGTTTACGGCCGAGATGATAGAAGCTTAATAAAGTCTCTTACTGCTCAGAAGTGGTCAAAAAGTCAAGATAGAACGGATGTAGTGCTGTGTTGTCTTGTATCAGGAATAAAGTGACAAATATGCTCGGTAGTTTTCGGCAATGCCGACCACTAAAAGTTGCGAGGGCTAGAAAGTCGGCCGTTAAATTTAGTGACTCTTAGCGGGCAGCTTGTGACAAGTGCCCTATAAGGAGCTGACTATATTCCCTACCTAAAGTACGGCAATTTCAATGGTTATACACAGGCAGAATACTTCGAGTTTGCCAGTAGAGTACTACCCATCGCCTGTCAGAAAAGTAAATAAAGACAAAAATGTACACATTTTATTCTGCGTCTACATTTACCGCATATGGAGCAATCTATTTCCGGCAAATATTAATTTAGATTGATTTTCTTTTTTATACAAAATTTACCATTCAATGACTCAGCATAAATGTAATAACGGAAATGCCTTGTGATATGTACGTTGGACTGGCAGGGTTCTCAAGGTATTTTAATATTCTACCCGAGGCAGTTTACGGCCGAGATGATAGAAGCTTAATAAAGTCTCTTACTGCTCAGAAGTGTTCAAAAAGTCATGATAGAACGGATGTAGTGCTATGTTGTCTTGTATCAGGAATAAAGTGACAAATATGCTCGGTAGTTTTTGGCAATGCCGACCACTAAAAGTTGCAGGGGCTAGAAAGTCGGCCGTTAAATTTAGTGACTCTTAGCGGGCAGCTTGTGACAAGTGCCAAATAAAAAGCTGACTATATTAAGTACCCCGAGTAAGACAATTTCAATGGTTATACACAGGCAGAATACTTCGAGTTCGCCAGTAGAGTACTACCCATCGCCTGTCAGAAAAGTAAATAAAGACAAAAATGTACACATTTTATTCTGCGTCTACATTTACCGCAGATGGAACAATCTATTTCTGGCAAACATGAATTTAGATTGATTTTCTTTATTATACAAAATTTACCATTCAATGACTCAGCATAAATGTAATAACGGAAATGCCTTGTGATATGTACGTTGGACTGGCAGGGTTCTAAGGGCATTTTAATATTCTCCCCGAGGCAGTTTACGGCCGAGATGATAGAAGCTTAATAAAGTCTCTTACTGCTTAGAAGTGGTCAAAAAGGTCATGATAGAACGGATGTAGTGCTATGTTGTCTTGTATCAGGAATAAAGTGACCAATATGCTCGGTAGGTTTTGGCAATGAAGACCACTAAAAGTTGCGAGGACTAGAAAGTCGGCCGTTAAATTTAGTGACTCTTAGCGGGCAGCTTGTGACAAGTGCCCAAAAAAGAGCTGACTATATTCCCTACCTAAAGTACGGCAGTTTCAATGGTTATACACAGGCAGAAGATTTCTAGTTTGCCAGTAGAGTACTACCAATCGCCTTTCAGAAAAGTAAATAAAGACAAAAATGTACAAATTTTATTCTGCGTCTACATTTACCGCATATGGAGCAATCTATTTCCGGCAAACATGAAGTTAGATTGATTTTCTTTTTTAGACAAAATTTACCATTCAATGACTCAGCATAAATGTAATAACGGAAAGGCCTTGTGATATGTACGTTGGACTGGCAGGGTTCTATGGGCATTTTAATATTGTCCCCGATGCAGTTTACGGCCGAGATGATAGAATCTTAATAAAGTCTCTTACTGCTTAGAAGTGGTCAAAGAAGTCATGATAGAACTGATGAAGTGCTATGTTGTCTTGTATCAGGAATAAATTGACCAATATGCTCGGTAGTGTTTGGTAATGCCGACCACTAAAAGTGGCGAGGACTAGAAAGTCGGCCGTTAAAATTAGTGACTCTTAGCGGGCAGCTTGTGACAAGTGCCCAATAAAGAGCTGACTATATTCCCCACCTTAAGTACGGCAATTTCAATGGTTATACACAGGCAGAAGACTTCGAGTTTGCCAGTAGAGTACTACCCATCGCCTGTCAGAAAAGTAAATAAAGACAAAAATGTACAAATTTTTTTCTGCGTGTACATTTACCGCATATGGAGCAATCTATTTCCGGCAAACATGAATTTAGATTGATTTTCTTTTTTATACAAAATTTACCATTCAACGACTCAGCATAAATGAAATAACGGAAATGCCTTGTGATATGTACGTTTGACTGGCAGGGTTTTAAGGGTATTTTAATATTCTCCCCGAGGCAGTTTACGGCCGAGATGATAGAAGCTTAATAAAGTCTCTTACTGCTTAGAAGTGGTGAAAAAAGTCATGATAGAACGGATGTAGTGCTATGTTGTCTTGTATCAGGAATAAAGTGAATAATATGCTCTGTAGTGTTTGGCAATGCCGACCACTAAAAGTGGCGAGGACTAGAAAGTGGTATGTTAAATTTAGTGACTCTTAGCGGGCAGCTTGTGACAAGTGACCAATAAAGAGCTGACTATATTCCCTACCTAAAGTATGGCAATTTCAATGGTTATACACAGGCAGAAGACTTCGAATTTGCCAGTAGAGTACTACCCATCGCCTGTCAGAAAAGTAAATAAAGACAAAAATGTACAAATTTTATTCTGCGTCTACATTTACCGCAGATGGAACAATCTATTTCTGGCAAACATGAATTTAGATTGATTTTCTTTTTTATACAAAATTTACCATTCAATGACTCAGCATAAATGTAACAATGGAAATGCTTTGTGATATATACGTTGGACTGGCATGGTTCTAAGGGCATTTTAATATTCTCCCTGAGGCAGTTTACGGCCGACATGATAGAAGCTTAATAAGATCTCTTACTGCTTAGAAGTGGTCACAAAAAGTCATGATAGAACGGATGTAGTGCTATGTTGTCTTGTATCAGGAATAAAGTGAACAATATGCTCGATAGTGCTTGGCAATGCCGACCACTAAAAGTGGCGAGGACTAGAAAGTCGGCCGTTAAATTTTAGTGACTCTTAGCGGGCAGCTTGTGACAAGTGCCCAATAAAGAACTGACTATATTCGCTACCTAAAGTACGGCAATTTCAATGGTTATACACAGGCAGAAGACTTCGAGTTTGCCAGTAGAGTACTAAAAGTGGCGATGACTAGAAAATCGGCCATTAAATTTTAGTGACTCTTAGCGGGCAGCTTGTGACAAGTGCCCAATAAAGAGCTGACTATATTCCCTACCTAAAGTACGGCAATTTCAATGGTTATACACAGGCAAAAGACT
>LD356677.1:4247-42718 GCA_001465055.1 Ptychodera flava
CCTTATTACAAAATGCGTAGACCATTTTATTACAAAATGCTGATACCCTTATTACATTTTGCGTAAGCTATTACAAAATGCGTCATATTACAAAATGCCGCAGTACATGGTGCAAAGCCGTACAAAGCGCGTTAAGCACAGGTCGAGCCGGCATTATTTGTGATGATTTTTCCTATTATTATCATAAATGATTATGAATATAAATAAATTATTAATATGAATGTTACAGAATATTAAAACTGTTTTTTACAAACAATGTCGTCTACTTTGTGTAAATACCGTCTGGAAACCCCATTGTTGTGATAATGATGATTATTAATAAATTACGATTATGATAAATAAAATCATATTTTACACATTGTAATCTGCTTATGTGAACAGCCCTCTGGAAACCCGTATATAGTTTCACAATCTATGCCAAAATATACAAGTGACACCATTGCCCAGGTTCAGCCTAAGGCGAGAGTTACCATTGTCCAGGTTCAGTCTACGGCAAGAGTCACTACACAGTGTACATTATATACACTATGTAGTAACTCTCGCGGTAGACTGAACCTGGGCAATGGTGTCACTTGTATATTTTGGCATAGATTGTGAAACTATATACGGGTTTCCAGAGGGCTGTTCACATAAGCAAATTACAATGTGTAAAATATTATTTTATTTATCATAACCGTAATTTATTAATAATCATAATTATCACAACAATGGGGTTTCCAGACGGTATTTACACAAAGTAGACGACATTGTTTGTAAAAAACAGTTTTATTATTCTGTAACATTCATATTGTTAATTTATTATATTCATAATCATTTGTTATGATAATAATAGGAAAAATCATCACAAATAATGCCTACTCAACCTTTGCGTTAAGCGTGTCCAAACTACTGTGCTTGCTTTTGTATTCATGGCACTGCTAAACATCAATAGCAAATCTCTTAGCCACATTTTTTATCCGTATTGAAACCAATGAAGGTTTGACTTTTCCAATTGAAAAGTACTCCTTTGAAGGAGCATAAGTAAGACAAAATGCCTGTGTTAGACTGATCACTTTAACCTTAGGGGTATAACACGCAGTGGTATACACTAGCTCTTCTACCATCGTTGAGCGCAATAATTTTTTGGCATGTCTTTTAAATTCACCAGTTGTTTCACAGTTGTGTCAAAAGAGTCAAAGAGATGTCTTGAAACACATCAAAGTCTACTTATTTAAAAGCATTACGGTGTTTAGCTTTGTTCTATATTATCACTTTTCTCTTCGTAGGATGCATGCTTCAGTAACAACTGTAAAATATGCTCGAAGCATTATAGACTGCAGAGAAGCAGATATGTCCTGCAAGCTTTGCCCAGTGAAGATGTTTAGTCCTACGAAATACAAGTGGAGAGTAAAAAGACACATTCAGGCCCTTGTGGAGGTAGGCAGCTAAATATGTTTGTCTCTATTGTCAGTGTATTATGATGTATTAGCTTTAATAAATTAATTCATGTGTCACCTGGTTGCACGGAGACTCCAGTGCATCTCTCTTACTCTGCTAAGGCTGTGACTTCTAAATTTTTTCATTGGTTTTCATCTTTGTATGCCATCACTAACTGATTTAACTTGTCTAATCAAAATTTTATGCAGGATCTGCGTTTGGAACATGCTGAGTCACAATGTGTCACCTTGTTGCACGGAGACTCTGGTGTATCTCTCTTACTCTGCTAAGGCTGTGACTTCTTTTCCCATTAGTTTTCATCTTTGTATGCTATCACTAACTGATTTAACTTGTCTAATCAAAATTTTATGCAGGATCTGCGTTTGGAACATGCTGAGTCACAATGTGTCACCTGGTTGCACAGAGACTCCGGTGCATCTCTCTTACTGTGCTACGGCTGTGACTTCCAAGTTTTCCCTTTGGTTTTCATCTTTGTATGCTATCACCAACTGATCTAACTTGTATAATCAAATTTTTTTTGCAGAATCTGCATTTCGAACATGCTGAGTCACAATGTGTCACCTGGTTGCATGGATACTCTGGTGTATCCCTCTTACTGTGCTACGGCTGTGACTTCTAAGTTTTCTCATTGGTTTTCGTCTTTGTATGCTATCACTAACTGATTTAACTTTTCTAATCAAAATGTTATTCAGAATCTGCGTTTGGAACATGCTGAGTCACAATGTGTCACCTGGTTGCACAGATACTCCGGTGCATCTCTCTTACTGTGCTAAGGCTGTGTCTTCTAAGTTTTCTCATTGGTTTTGCTCTTTTTAATGCTATTACAAAGTGATTGAAGTTTTAAAATCAAAATTTTATGCAATCGTCTGCTCTATGAGTATGCTGAGTTGCAATGTGTCACCTGGTTGCATGGAATCATGTGGTGCATCTCTCTTACCCTTATAAGGCTTTGGCTTCTGAGTTTCTCCTTGGTTTTGCTCTTTTTATGCTATTACAAAGTGATTCAAGTTTTCAAATCAAAATGTATGCAGGAATCTGCTTTTAGATCATGCTGAGTCAGAATGTGTCACCTGGTTGCACAGAGACTTTGCAGTGGTATAAAACTTGCTATATAAGGGACGCTGCACCCAACACAGGGTATTTTGCTCCAAAGTCACTTTTTTGCAAATATTCATTCAATTTTAATGAATTTGTTAACCCAAGATTAAAATATTGGTTGGGTACATCTTCAAAGTTGTCAAGCTGTCGTAGGCTGCTTGATAAAGAAGTGTTAATTTTTGCAAATGTTTGCAAATTACCCAATTTCCTGACTTCTCTATTCTTCAAATTTCAAGATTTCCAAACAATTTAACTCCATACTGACTTGGTCAAATTGTCTTAAATTTTCACATTATTTTCTATGTTGTTAAACAAAACTTTTTTTGTTTGCCAATAAAGTTCTGACATTTTGAATAAAAGGCATTTTAATTTGTATGAGGATCATGTACTGTAAAATATGTTCAGAAGTAACCTGCCAAAAGAAGGAAATGACCACCATGTTAAAAGTGATATTTTGTTCAAATCATATGTGTCACTGCCCATTTAGGGCAACTGTTGTCAGCTCCACTTAAATATAACCAAGACTGATATCATTTTTTATATGCAAAGTAAAACATAAACTGTGTCTTTTGAAGGTATATGGCATGTCTGTTGAAAACAGAGAGTATTAAAAAAGACTAATTTTTAATGTGAAACGTCTGTTAATGGTGTGTATTCTGATATAATAATGGATTTTTATTTATTTTGGCAGTATCTTTGAATGCTATGACACTGCCTTAACAACTGATGGTAAGAAGTTTGTTTTGGAAGAAGAATATGAAAGAAACGTCGATGTAAGTGGGGTTTTATGTACATATGATGCTTCTCACATTGGTGTACCATTTTGTAGTTACAACTTGAGCTGTATCTGGTGAATGGTTTTGGGATAATTGTTTAAGTTATTATATTACAACTCTCAAAATTTAGAGGGCCTGTAATGCTTGCTTTTGATAATTCTTTTCATTATTTATATTTTTCCATTGTAAGTTGTTATTCCACTACAAAAAAAAATGTTAAAAAAAAAACAATATTTAGCTTGTCAACATAGCATTGGTATGTGTGATTGCACTGGTATTGGAAAGCAGCCGTAAGGACTTGTTTTAAACATCAGCCTCCTGGTGCACAGTATGTTGGGTAATCAGACTCAACAAGGAGCCACATGGGGAGGTCATCAACACCAGTGCTAAATAAGAGTATTTTAACAAATATTTTTTTATCCAAACACAGAACTCCTATGATCATTGAACTATTACATTCTATTGAATTACATTTCCAATGTTGCTGTGCACAATTTTATGGGCTAAGCCCTATCATGATATCATACATTTTATGACACTATCTACCACAGGTTTTCATGGGTGAAAGAAATATACAAAAATCTATTAATATTATGTCTATATTTCTATTTTTCTCACGCAGGTTTGTTGTAGACTACATCGCAATTGTGTTGTTGAAGGAGGCTGACGTTTACCTTGTGTCAAGGAAAAGAATGAACCCTAGTATCGCAATAGAAATCTAAATATACTGTTCTACGGACATAACCTTATTGACATTTGTCTACATTGTTATGAAATATTTTAAAACTTAAATTTCAAGGCAATTATTGTCATATTGAACCAAAAATATCATTCAAAAGTTCTTGTCAGACACATTTATATTGATTATACATGTCCCTTGGGATGACATCAATAAGATTTTGTAAAATAGTGCCAAGATATATATGCAACTTTGTATTTTTGAGATATTTTTTGTCATTGTAGATCTATTTTTTTTCAAAACTCCTTGTCAGACTTTTTGATATTCAGTATACAGGTCCTTAGGATGACTTCAGTTAGATATTTTTATACAGTGAGAAAATGCAATTTTTTTGGGAGAAATTTTTGTCAATTATGGTCAAAAAGTGCTTTTGTCTAATTGGTGTTTATCTGATAGCTTTGCATTTTCTTATAAAAATTCCTGGAGACTACCTAAGCCAAATCATTTTTCAAACGGGGGAACCCATGATTTTTTATTTTGGAGCCAATATATTAGTTTGCAAGCTTTAACGACCTATACCAACCCCGAATACCTTGTAAAACAATTTTGAAGACACTGAAAATAATGTAGTTTTATTTGGTGTCAATTTGTAGTGAAATTTGATCTAGAAAAAAGTTGTGAGGCTATGTTTTGTGTAGTGGACCAACTTAAGCAAATATTTCATGAAGGAAACCCCAAACACTGATGAGGGATTTCAATCCACAAGAAGGCATATGGCAAGATGCGCCATACCATTAAAACAGACTGCAGTTTATTTGTATCAGCTCCAATCATTTTGTTACATAAACAAAAAACCTGTCATGTCATCACTTAATTAAGTAAATCTTCACAAAGATGGATGCAGCCGAGTGAAATCATGTGCAGATTGAATAAGATGAGTGATGAATGATAATATCAGGTCACTTCACTACACAAACAGAATAAAGAATGATATTAATTACGACCCTTCCCTCTGACACCATATTGTTTTTTGATCAGTACCCTGCATATATGTACTTCTTCCAAGGTTCGAAATTATCAGTTATCATCGACCAATTACCAGTGGTTGTCTGCTTTTAATTACAACTTTGAACTTGCTGTAGACAATGTTGACTTACAATATATTTTGCTTGCAGTAATTGTCAAAATATAGTTGCACTTTTTTATCTGAAACCAAGAAGTTTTCACATTTATTGTTACACATACTACTCGTACAACTAGGAAGTTATTGAAATCTTTCAATTTTTCTCTGACGTCCAACATTGGAAAGTTAATGGAGCTGTTTTAAGTATCCTTCTCACCAGTTGTTTATGTGGTGTGTATATTGCACATTGCATTCTTGGCTCATCTGTGTATAACTTAACTCCAAGTAAATCATCCGAACATTTCAAGCAAGGACCATCAAATTTTACTGTTGATCTACAAATGAATTCTGTTTACGAAAATTGAAAGTTCAAACTTTTTGCAAAGACAATAGCATTTTGACTGAACAAGTGGAAATAGTAATACCTCATATTGTTTCCAAATTTTGTTAAATAGGAGCAACACTGTGCCCTTTGTGGTATATTTTTAAATGACTTGCAGAAATTGATATTTATTACTATTGTTATTATTGCCAATTGTTGTTTTGCCTAATTGAGGCACACACCTAGCTATCCGATGGATTATCTTGAATATTATCACAGCACAGCTACATCAGCCACCAGGCTGCTTGTTGAAACACCTATTTGTAGGGGTTTTAATTGACTGCTAAGCTAGGAAAATTTTTTATTAGTATTGTAGATGTTGTGAGTTCAAGCCCCATAAAAATGCATCAGCAAGACTGCATCAAAGTTGACCATTTTTACTGTACATTTTGTTCACAAATTTAGTTCTGAGGCCATCAAGAATATTGTTATGGGGTGTTTTAGAGTAATTTAACATAAGGGCCTGGGGGGGGGTCAGAGGAATGTTAGGGTAGTCATTCAAAAATTTGAAAGCTACAAGGGGATTTATCAAAATGTGGAGAGAAAGAAGGGGGTTGCTCAATTGTTGGTACAAAATGAATTGAAATACCTCTCAGATTGCACCATTTCATCAATTTCTCAAAATTCTTGATGCGACACCCCTCTCACTTCCTCTCCCCCTGGGGTGTTCTAAAGGTTTTACTTAGAAAAAACAAATAGAAAACACCTAATATTGCACCAGACTATAATTGCACTCATTAATTTCTCAAAATTTTGACGCGGGAGATGGAACACGCCTCTCACGCTTTCCCCCTTTGGGGTGTTCTAACAGTTTTACACAAATTGATAACATCTCTCACATTGCACCAGACTGCATTATTGCACACATCAATCTCTCAAATTTTCGACACGAGAGGGTACAACTCCTCTGACACTGCCCCCAGCCTCCTGCATGTTCTCCTGTACTTTCAAATTCTTCCCTTTCAGATAACTTAGTGAAAACCTTGTCATGATACCCACATCCATAGTAAACAATACTGTATGGTAAACAATACTACATGGTTGGATAGTGGTTACAGAATGAGTTTTTATATCTACATTTTATTGTGACTTCGAATTTCCTTTTGCTGGTTTCATCTTTTTCAACCGTTATGAGGTAACCGATAATATGCTAGCAGGATATGAAAGGTATGTACTATTGCTGTAGTTTTGTAAATGTTGCAAATACATGTCTTGATATTCAACTGTTCTAAGTGGGGGAGGGATCTAATTTCTGTGTTAGAGACTGGGTTACTCAAATGCATCGGGGCTGGTAGGGGGTGTACTCGAAATTTCAGAATACCATGAAATTTCCCGGACACTCCCCCCCCCCCAAAGGCCGTAAATAATGACGACTCCCTAAGTAAGTTTTTTACCACAGGAAAACATTAATTTTATTCACTCTTCGTCCTTTGTTAACCTTAGAAAGTTTGATCATGTAAAGTTGTGTTGTTACTAGCTGTAATCTTGAATTGTTGAAATGAATAAAATCTTGGAAAGTAAACATGACCCTGTGTCACTGTTGTTCCTGTCTTGTTTCACCATCAGAAAAAAATGGATTCTAATAAATTCACACCCCATTGCTGTACCAAAACCGAAACATTATTGACATTTTTCAGGCAAGACACGAGCGTCTCACCAGTGATACCTGTAAGTGCAAGGCAACTCTGCATAACAAGTTCACTTGAAGTTCAATATATTTATTGTATGTCCTAATATGCCAGAGTGGCATGCGGTTCAATAAAGATCAATGCTATTCTGTTCGGACGAGAGAGGTGACCATAGAGGGCGTACGTCCTACTAGTACTCGTGTGACAGGCTTGCAACCACATGGCATACTCCGGGTGCGCGCGTACTGGTTCACAGAATTTTTCCCTAGTACCAAAATTTGCTCGGTGACCCCCGATTTCTATGCTTGATTTTGAAAGAAAATGGCTGAAATATTTCTAGAGGAAAGTTTGAGCAAAAGTGTAAGTCTTTCACTTTCGAGGTCCATACTGCGTTAATACGAATGAGGTCGCACTAACGCTGAACACACCTTTAAAATATATACCATTTTCTGCTATCCGAGAGTCTGTATTGACTTATTTTGAGACATATTAAAATCAACTATTCGTCGTGATGCGTTTGCGTAATCGACCATTTTAATTTTACCGTAGAGTTTACATGACGTCTCGGCAGCCATATGAACACATAGAGCCCATTTCAAAGTTCCTGTTTTGAAGTTTCAGCGAAAGTTCAACCTTTCATTTTTATGACATACATCCTCTCATTAGGTCTATACTAAGGTATTACACATCACAAACGACAATTGGTAAAGATATCAGTTTCAGTTGTTATTGAAAGGGTCCATTCAGACCATTTACGGCGTCCTCGACCAGAAAGCCCCCTTAATCATACCAAAGTAAACGTGTGTATCGAAATTACACGTAAGCCTACTGCAAAAGTTATGAAACTGTTTATTTTCCGCTAAAGTAAACATGATCAACATATGAAAAATATTGATCTCCATCTGTATCTGTGTATTTTTAATTATAGACCCAATTAATGAACAGACTCTATCCTTGCTCTCCGAGGACTTGTAATCAAAGTACCGATGAAGAAGTGAGGATTGTGTCATCAACGATGACTTGTCCCGTAGGTTTATGAAAAAGGGGCGCGACGAAGCGGATTTATGTTATTTTCTGTCATTTTGTTATTTTCAGTTAAAGTTACATGTTCTTTAATTACAGAGAGCAGCATTGCTGCAAAGAGTTTTGAACATTTTGTATGTTTCGTTTTTACCACCACTAAAGCCGAAAGCCCTGCCATAGAACATGTCTTTCTTTCATGGATTGGCTTTGTTGTGTGTACCACTGCTTTGCTGTCTGTTCTGTGCTGTTTTGTGTCTATATTTATAACGACTATGTATTACGAATTTTTACCTTGTGTCATTGGACTATGGCTGATTGTGATTTGCATGACAGAGCTTTCTTACTGTGAATCCTATACGTCAAGCCTCTATAGATCTGCCAATGGAATTTGCCGATCTAGCTCTGCAAAAAATTTAAGAATGTTTCAGTCCAATCCATGATTATTCCGTGGTCATTAGTAGTCATCAACGTTGTCCCGTAAATGCACTGTGAAGAATGTGTGTGTAGGTATTGATCAGTCTCGTAGAACTCAGACCCCTCGACAATAAGATTTGTCATAGACCTTGCAATATTTCCTGTGTATGTGGTTCAGCGTAAGTCTAATGTTTCAAACCAATCACGATTTATTGGTCTGCAAAATCGATAATGAACTCTTTCGAGGAGTTAGACATATTTAAATCAGGTACTCTAGCTGTTAAGGCGTATCGAAACTAATTACGTAATGTCGAATGCATGAAATGTTTAATGGCGTGGTATTGAGGTTAACGACACAAAACCTTTGACCAAATGGCTGAAAGTGTGTCATTTAAAATAGTTTACAGGGAAGGGCAGCCATGTTGATAAAACCCTTCAGTAGTTTAATATACTCTCTGGTTTGAACAATTAAATGTTAGTACTTGTTCTCACTTTTGTACAATAAGTTGGATAAGTTGGGTCATTGTCCCGTTAAGTAATCTTGATTAGGTCATAAAACATATCATAGACACTTTAGAGCCTGTGCATCTGTAACAATGTACATGTCCCATCGATTTTACCCTTTAGCTATTATAATTAATGGCTTTCTCTTGCGCAATTGACAAAATCCACGATTAACCAAGTCGTAAAAATTAGGTCATTTATAATTCACTTCGTTGTCACGTATCATAACACTGAGGAAGCCTGACCTCAAGTAAAGTCAAACCTGATTGGATATTTTCTAATTTTCAAAGCTCAAATTGTTATTTTGTGAGTAATATTGACTGGAACTAACTATAATGGCAAAGAACGTCTGATAAGTGATCATTCTTTCATTTCACGGTGTGCATAGGACATTTCGTGACTAAATATGTCATTGCCCATGGTGTAAAACTTTTGATGGCAATTATGACTCACATGGAATCATTTTCACGAATTCCGCAATGATCATAATTACAATTTTAAGCCTTCCCCAACTTGCATTTTAACAATGTACAAAATCACGAATGCAGACTTTATCGCTCGTCAGGGGTCTTTTTAAGGACAGCTGTGCGGTCTTGGTAACGAATAAGAAAAATCGATTAAGATTATAAATCAGAAATTAATTTTGTATCGAGAGTGGAAGAAGCAGAGAGAGAGAGTGAGAGAGAGACAGCAACAGACAGAAAGACACAGAGAAATAGAGACACGGTTGAACAAAATAAAAAGAGGCTCAGCACATTTAGTTGTAGTGTTCACAAGGTTACTAGGGCAATGTTGTGTGTAGTCTACCTAAAGTGTAACATTTAAACATTTTCTGTGAAGATATGAAAATATGGGGGAATGCCTGCTAAATTTTGAAGGGAAAGAATAGATTAAAATGATGAAAAAACTAACGGTTTGAGAAATAATTATTACCATTTTCCATCAGAATCGTCCCCTTTATGAGATGGTTATATGAATTCAAGCATCCATAATATGTTTGCTTTACAGTTGTGTCTTTATTACGTCAGTCACAGTAAATCGTTGATGATTTACCCAACTGTCTCCCAAATTGAAAAGCCCTAAATATTACATTTTCTTTTTATATATTAGGATACAATAATTATCAGGCATGCGGAAAGATCTGATAGTTTTAGGTTGATTTATTTATTTATTTATTTATTTGAATTTAGGGACCTTTCGTTACAGGGAGGGAGTCATTGGAACTTGAGCAACAAACGAAATGAAAAAAGTGAACCACTCTAAATAAAATTTCTAAGATTTGACCAGCACCCCAAACCCACACATTGTAACCCTCCCCCGATATCTTATTTGATTTATTGACCCCTTGGGTGAAAACAGTGACCCTTAAAATATGTTTGCAAGAAAAAGAGTGACGCTCTTAAATTTCAATGCACGGAAAAACAGTGATCCTCCCCCATATGTCACAGTCCGTATCAATAATATCTTAAATGACATATACTTTCTCATTTGACCTTTGAAATTTCAAAGAATCCTTTTTGAACTGTACAAATAACCTTGTGGGTGAAATTCCAATATCATATTTGTTGTTCACATCTGCTCTTGCAAACACCCTATTCTCACGACTTACATTTATGTCAATTGTCAAACATTTATGGAGGCGCAGATTTAGCTAGTTTTGTTTTGTAATTAATATTCATAGTTTCCTCATGGACTAAAATTAAAAGGGAATCAACATTTCAGAGACATTCCAAAATCAAATTTTTGCCCCCACATGTACTTATAACCACCCTAGTCTAATCAAGTACATTTATATTAATAATCAAGCTTCTATAAATACAAAGACTCACCGTCTGTAATTTCACAGATTTAGCTAGTTTTGTATTGGTAAAAAATATTCATAGTTTCCTCATAGACAATGATGTAAAGTGATTAAACATTTTGGGTGACATTCTAAAATCAAATTTCTTGCACACACATGCACTTGTAATCACCCAAGTCTAATCAAATACATTAATATCAATAATCAATCGTCTATAAATGCACAGATTTAGCTAGTTTTGTATAGGAAAAAAGTATTCATAATTTCTTTATAGACTACAATGTACAGTGAATCAATATTTCGGTGAAAGTACAAGATCACATTTCTTGCACACATGAGTTTGTTACCACCCTAGTCTGATCAAGTCACACTTATGTAATTGGTTTGTAAAGCTGTTCCAAAATTTACTGCAGTATCAGAACTTGTGATTAAGTTGCGGCAAACAACAGACGGGTGATAGAGTTGTTTCACAGTAGACGTCCACTGTAATTGTTTAGATATGGCTGCGTACCCTGATTCCTGAAAATAAATTCACCAGTGTTGATAAACTTTTTGCAGATAGCCCACATTTTGACGACTTGCCCCTTATAGCCTCTGTTTAATGTACACCTCTTTTCGTATGGACCATGATTTTTTGTCAAATGACAAAACCAATTACACATTAACGAAAGTAAAAGTATGTGCATTAATCCCTCGCCCTAACGACCACCAGTAGAACGAATTATCGGTTATAACGTACGTACAATGTGGTCCCCCGAGAAGGATAGCCTGGATTCGAATTCCCTCATTTGAACGCATACCTCAGCTTAAAGAACGTTTGCTCTGTCCCTTATTACAAAGTCCAAAAATCTCTGCAAACACTTCATATAACATCTTATTTTTAAAAATTTGGGCTATTTTTTCCAGTATTCAAAGTGTTATATAAGTTACATCATGAACATGGCATGACACTTATTTTTCTCGGTCAACTGGCAAGTGCTCTTTTCGTCTTGTTCTCACCTGTTCATAATAAAGCCATCTTTGTATTCTTTTTATATACCTTTTGGTCAATCCTGTTGGTTTTCTTTTGCCATAACTCCATACAAACCATCGTAAATTTTGACCCCTCCATATATTGATTGTAAACTTTGACCCCCCCAAAACAGTTTTGAGAAAGTCGAACCCCCTGATTTCCACCGACCCCTTCCCCTTAAAAAAGAAAGCTCCCTTACAAACTTTGAGTCATTCAGTGCAATTACCACGATGTACAGGCCCAAGGTCTCGGAGATCTTGAGCCAGAAAAATACTTCAGTTTTGTGATTTTGAAAGGTTACAGATACTTTATGCCCAAAGCCGATGTTTTACTGCCTTGCAAACACAAACGACGCAGTGTTTTAGGTCATGCGACAGACTCAGGTCACTCACGTCCAGGTTTCGATGTTTCAACGTGTACAATGAGAACCGAAAGGGAGGTGACCTAATTTTAAGTTACCTTATCCCTTGAAGTCGGTGACCCGAGTCGGTCGCCTGACCTAAAAACATGAAACCAAATGTAAATATCAACTGTCAATTCTTTAACGCATATGAAAAATACACAGAATGCTATTTGTTTCCAATATCTGGGAAGTATAATTAAATATAGGCACTGATAAAGATTGCGTGCAATAAAGAATAAATACCTAATTAAAAAATACAGAAAATGGTATAAAATGAAATGAAATCTTTAATTCCAAAATGCTAAGGCCTCAGCCAATTGCATGAAGAAAGAAAACAAGTGTACATGTACTCAGAGAAAAATAGATATCAGACAAAAAAATGAAGACTGTTCTTGAGCTTGTATAAACAATTCTCGTTTCTTAAAGGATTTATGAACATATTGTACATCCGTTTCTTTACATCTTAACAAAGCAAAGCACTTTTCTTGTGTGGTATAAAATTGATTCTTTCACACTCGTACAAAGGACAAAATAAAATGGTATAAAAAAGTACATTGTAAGTCATTCTTTGAAGCAGCTAAAGAAAACAATAGAAAGGCATAAACAGAATCAGGCCTAAGTTTGCAACGTCTTTGAAAAAAGTCATACATGTTGCGAAGAAGAACAACTGTTCAACCAATTCTCCAATAATACGAATTTATTTCATTGTAACTGCCATATACTGGCGAAGAAGAACTGTTTACAATAATAGTTGTTGATACATATATCTAGTCTGACAAAACTTTCACTGTGGTTTCATCTCTGTATGCAAATTTAGAGTGACATTGAAATGTAAAGTCAGATATGCAAATATAGAGTGAAGTATGCAAATGAGAATAGAAAGGAGAATACAATTGTCCTTTTCTCCATTCTCCCCCTCAATCAGTATGTGTAACATATTGATTCTCTAATAGATACTGTACTTTTACATTTCAAGTCAAAATATCCAATAGTAAAGACAATTGAAACTGAATTGCGTATACTGCAAAGTAGAAATTTCATTCTGAAATGTCCAAATTTGAAAGTCTTTCAAATGTCTATTTTAGTGTCTTAAATTCAAAATTCGAGAGGGCACACTTTTGTTATAGGGCGCAGAAATTTACTCTTTCCAACTGTAACCACACGCACATGTCCGTCACGAACAGGGTGTACTTCGATGACTCTTCCCAAGGGCCAATGTCCACGCTGTGTATCTGGAGAAATCACCAGGACAATGTCATCTACTTGTAGGTCTCTCTGTGGTGTGAACCATTTTTTCCGGATATTTAAAGTGGGTAGCCATTCTCGCAGCCAACGTTTCCAAAAGTGTCGCATTAATTCTTGAACTCTCCTCCACCTTTTTCTGGGACTATAGTCAGTGGTGTCGACAGACGCTGGGGCAAATTCTCCACCAATTTGTCCATGAAGAAAATGGTTTGGTGTCAGAGGAGTTGCATCATCTGGATTTGCAGAGTGGTAGGTGATAGGCCGTGAATTGATAAGTGCTTCTGCTCCTGTCACAGCCGTTAGAAGTTCCTCGTCCGTTATATCAGCATTTTTCAGTATGGCGTAGATCGCTCTTTTAGCTGCCTTGATCATAGATTCATGAACTCCACCAAAGTGAGCAGCTAAGGGAGGGTTAAAATGCCACTTTATTCCTTGATTTGCAGTGGACCCCTTGAGTTGATCCTTGTCCAGTTGTTTGATCAATTCTCTGAGTTCCTTGTCAGCTGCTACGAAATTGCTACCATTGTCGGAAAGAACTTGCTTTGGAAGACCTCGACGGTTGACCATTCTGTAAAAAGCATTCAAGAATGAGTCTGTGTCAAGCCCATATGCAACTTCCAGATGAACAGCTCTGGTGGCCATGCAAGTGAACAGACACAAGTAGTGCTTTGTTCTTTGTTTACCTCTGCCTTGGATGGTGATGAATGGGCCTGCATAATCAACTGCTACATCAGCAAATGCACGCAGTGGCATCTTCAGTCGAATGTTAGGCAGTGGAGCCATCACCTGACTTGCAGATTTCGCTTTTTGTCGTCTGCATTCGGCACACTCTTTCTCCCACTGGCGGATTTCCTCTCGTCCTGCTATGATCCAAAATCTTGTTGACAAAGCAGATAGAGTGTGATTTGTCCCAGCTACATGTTGTCCCTGCTCATGATAGTGTTTGACTATTAGTTTGGTGACCCAGTTTCTCCGTGGTAGAATGACTGGATAGCGGACATCATATGGTAGGTAATCTGCATATCTTAGCCGCCCATCACATCTCATTAAACCATCTTCATCAAGTCTTGGTCGTAATCTTAGCAACTTGTTCTTCTTTGGCAATTCCTTTTTACCAACAAGTGCTGAATACTCCTCGGGAAATGATTCAGCCTGCATGGTCTTGATTATCATAATCTCTGCTTCTTCTATTTCTTCTGGAAGTAATTCTCCCTTTGTTCTCTCTTCTTTTGGCAATTTACAATTGTCCAAAAATCGACAGACCCAGGCTTGAATTCTATTCAGTGTTGTCCAACTTGAAAAACGCACAGGACTCAAGCAATATGATGTAGACTCTGTTTGGGTTGTAACCATTGATGTTTGTACTTGCTGCTCAGGTTCTCTTGGTATGGAACAATGGCTGATTCTTGGGTCTTTCTTTGAATTGAAAGTCACTTGGCGATTACTACTGTCTCTCTTCATTTCAATATCTATAAACTCGTTGCCCTTTGTTATAGGGTTTTGTGGCCAATCAGATGTTGATTTTGCAAGAAATTCCGGACCATTCCACCAGAGATCTTCATCAGCCAAATCGACAGCAGTCACCCCTCTAGTAACTAAATCTGCCGGGTTTTCTTTTGTGGGTACATATCTCCACTGTTCTGGATTGGTAGAGGTTTGGATTTCACCAACTCTGTTTGCTACAAAGGGCTTGAACTTCCGGCTTCGGTTCCTTATCCACCACAGAACATTCATACTGTCTGACCAGAATACTACTTGATTCAGCATTATTCCAAGCACTTCTGAAATGGTCTCTGTCAATCGTAGTCCAACAATGGCACCCATTAATTCCAGGCGAGGAATACTTGTAATTGTGAGTGGTGCTACTCGAGATTTTGCTGCTACCATACGACAGGAAACCAGATTATTTGCATATGTAGATCTCGCATAAGTTACTGCACCATATGCATCTTGGGAGGCATCAACAAATGTGTGTAGATTCACTGACACAACTTCCTGTGGCAATTGTAGGCATCTTGGAACTCTGATCTTCTCCAAGTCAGTTAATTCAGCAAACCATCTCTGGGCTTTGATCATTAAGTCAATGTCAAGGTCATCATCCCATTCTAGTCCGGCAGCCCAGATCTCTTGTAGGAGTACTTTAGCTTGGATCGTGAATGGCGATAAGAACCCCATTGGGTCGAAGAGAGTGGAAATTCTGCTTAGGAAACTACGTTTTGTGATTGTGTAGTTTTCCGCTGGAGAGTTCACTTTAAATGTGAAGACATCTTCTTCAGCTAGCCACCACACTCCTAGTGTCTTCATAGAAGGTAAACTATCTTTGTCTAGGTCAACCTCGCATGCTCTGTCCTTGGTCGGTATCTTCGCCAAAACATCTGCCGAGTTTGATAGCCATTTTCGGGCATGCATCCCTGCAGTAGACCACAGTTCTGATAGTTCTCCATATAGTCTGATACCATCACTGTCAGTTTTAACAGAGTCCATACTATCATCCATGTAAGTTGATTTTAATACTGTCTCTGCTGCCATAGGTAGTTCGTTTGTGTGGGCTTTGGCGTGTGTCTGCGTTACGAATTGCGCCAAAAATGGAGAACAATTGACTCCAAATACAACTCTTGTGAATTCGTATTCATCTGGAGCTTTATCTTCCTCTAGATCCCTCCACAGAAATCGATGACAGGGTCGATCGTCTGGTGGGATTTCTATCCTTAAATACATTTCTGCTATGTCCGAAACCAAGGCTACTGGATTTCGTCGGAAACGAAGTAATACTTCAAACAGATCATGCTGTAATTTGGGTCCTTGATATATAACATCATTTAAGGAGATACCATGATGTCTTGCAGATGCATCAAATACGATTCTGGTCCTTGTTGTGGCCTTGTCAGGTCGTACAACAGGAAAATGTGGCAAATACCAAATTTTCTTGGGTTTCTCTTCAGTCGGATCGACTTTGCGGATGTATCCCTTGTCAATATATTGACGTAGATTTTCCGAATAGGCTGCTGCAATCTGTTGATTCTTTTTCAGTCTTTGTTCTGTGTTCCGCAACCGATGCAGTGCCATGTCATAATTGTCAAGCAGTTCAGGTGCATTTTCTTTCCATGGAATACCAACTTGGTAGCGACCATTCTCCAACTTTAATGACGTCTCAGCCATTCTGAATGCAGCTTGATCATCGATGGATATAGTCAGAGTTTCTGTCAGACTTGGAAGATTCTCAACTTCCCAGAACTTTCGAAGTGTCACATTTATGTCCTTCAAAGTTGATTCACCATGGGTGAAATATGTGCGTACAAAGTTTGTCTGAATAGTACGCCCTTGATTACCATTTGGATTTCCGATGCAGGTCCAGCCCAATGGAGTTAATCTGGCAATAGGTTCTCCAGCTTGTCCTTTCACATCTCTATACGAATAATGCAAATCTGCATAATCAAGACCAATAAGAACATCGACTATAAGTCTGCGTCCAAGGCGAGGAAAGTCTATACCTTTAAGATGTGTCCATTTTCCCGCCGTCTTGTTCCAATCTATGACCTGCATGTCACCTGTTACTCTATTTGTCGTCAGTGCACTTATCTTGGTATTCACTCGTCCATCAATACTCTCAAGTCCCACTTCTACAGTAGTTGACTGGAATGTTTTCATTTGTCCATTGAGAACATTGACAGATATATTTCGAGGGTCTCCTTGTAATCCCAACTCGTCAGCAACATCAGCATTAATGTATGTTCCTGTGCTAGCATCATCAAGCAAAGCGTTCACCTTGAGTTTACAATTTCCATGTTTTAATACTACTGGTACAGTCCGCAAGGTGATGTGTTCTACATCAGGCGAATCTGAAATAATTGTCGTGGCTGTGTGCGATTTCACTGCATAACCTCGTTGCTCCCCCTCAGTGGAACATGCAGATAGATCTCTGACACTATCAGCAATGTCACTGTTATTGTCATGCACTTTGGGCTGTGATTGTGAAGCAATGCCCTTGTTTATTGACTTTTGATTACCTGGATTCCACCTTCTGTGTAGCAACCTGTTATGAGTTTCTTGGCAACCATAACTTCCACATATCCTAGTTCTGGTGCAATGTTGACCTCGGTGATCATCTCCAAGACAGCGATAACATAACTTGAATTGTTTTGCAGCATCCCATCTTTGGGATACGCCCATTTTCTTGAACTGATCACAACTCCATACTCCATGCTTACCACCACATACTTTGCAGGAACGATAGCTACCACTCGGAACAGGTTTCCGGTTTTTAGAACTTCCAAAATATGTTCGTGGATTGGTTGACCTGGTCCTTCTGTCTATTTTCGTATTTGTGCTTGTAAGTCCTTGAACAGTTTCACTTGCAATAGTTTGGAATTCTGCTTCCTGTATGATCCAATCTCTGAGTGTTTCAACTGATTCCACCTTGTTTTTGTCAAAGATCCAGCGATGATACTGTGTCAGCATCGATTCAGTCATTTTCTTTTGTAGCTTTGTATACAGGGAGCCATTTCCCAGTTCGTCATTTCGTCCAGATTCCTTGAGGTTGACTACAGCAATATCTAGCAAGTCCGCAAAACGTTCAATATCTCTGCTATATCCAGTTCTGATAGGCTTGAAATTGTCAAGTTCCTCTAAGTACAGCACTATTTGACGACGCTTTCCACCGTATTTCCGTTCAAGTCTCTCTTTAGCTGCTTCATAGGCAATTGCTGAATGACCTAAATTTTCAATTACTTTGAGAGCTTCTCCGGACAAGTATTGACGCAGCTGAAGAAGATTATATTCTGGAGTTGCAGGGGACTGGTCTATGCATGCATTAAAGGCTGCTTTCCAACTTTCGTAAAGTCTCTTGTCACCCGAGAATGTTGGAATTGAGACTCTTTTCAACTGTTTCCACAAATCTTGACCAATGGCGACAGAGTTTGATACTTGATTTGTATTAGCATTCGAAGTTGTTAACATACCTTGCCCTGACCTTGTGTCTTCAACTGTATCCTGTTGTGGTATAGTGTCTGGCGTGGTAGTTGCATGTACATCAGGTACACTGCAAGGATCAATCTGCAATTGTGGCGATGCTTGTTGTCTCGGTCCAAGTTCCATATCAACTTCATTCTCAAGTTCTTGAAATCGTTTCTGTAAATTCCGTTCAGCTGCTTGAAGACGCTGATGTTCATGTTGCATCTGTTTATCCCATTCATATTGTCGACGTTCATTTTCCTCTTCCAAGTCCTTTTTCATAGTTATTATCTCTTTTTCCTTTTTATTCACTTCTTCTAGGATCTTTTCAACCTCGTGGCATGCTTCTCTTTCTTTCTGTTGACGAAGTCTAATATAAGTAGGCACTCCTGACCCTACACTTGACATTTCATCTGTTTTCGCATGTATATAATCTTGTGCCTGATTCTGTGCTTCTTTATACTCATTGTCTAGTTTGTCCATTTCTTGACTGACCTTCTGTATATTCTGCTTGGCTTTTCGTCGCGAATACAAGTCCGATAATTTTGCCATAATGTCCATAGCATTTTCTTGAGCCAAGTCCAACTTTCTACACAGATCTCTCACCCGTCTTCGGCTTGGTAATTCTTCCTCCTCATCTTCTTCCAGGAGACGTAGTAGCTGGTGTCTGAGCCTGGTAAACGCTGCCTTGCTCTTCGCCTTGGCTTGCTTCAGCTCCTCCAACTGTTCTTCCAGACCTTCAGCATCTTCAGACTGATGGCCAACTTCTTGTTCTTCGTCCATAACTGCCTTTCTTCAAACCATGCTCTGCTACCAAAATATGTTGCGAAGAAGAACAACTGTTCAACCAATTCTCCAATAATACGAATTTATTTCAACGTAACTGCCATATACTGGCGAAGAAGAACTGTTTACAATAATAGTTGTTGATACATATATCTAGTCTGACAAAACTTTCACTGTGGTTTCATCTCTGTATGCAAATTTAGAGTGACATTGAAATGTAAAGTCAGATATGCAAATATAGAGTGAAGTATGCAAATGAGAATTGTCCTTTTCTCCAATACACACATACTTATTTTAATACATATGTAATAATTCGCACAAAAATGTAATGAGTGGTGATTATTCAAACAAAATTAATCTTGAAAAAAAACCCAGACAAATGCACAAAAAAACACAATAAATCATCACAAAAACATTACTACCACTCGAAAAAACTATGACCAAAAACGTAAAAACCAATTTTAGCTGCCCCCTAATTACAAAAGATCATTTAATAACTAAAGTAGCTATTAATCGACAGGATGTTGCCAATCACTTTCATCTGACAGATTATCACCTGTGCCACATTTCATACAATTTTATGCATTGCCTCTGGACATTCAACCTATAAATACAAATTCATAATGTATGTAATTTAGCTATTAATTTAAATGATACTAAGTGTCACTGAATTGTATTACAGCACTGTAGGATCGATATCTGTACCAAGTTTCATCAAATTTAATGCATTATTTCTAGAGATATCAATCTAATCAGTAAGGCTCATTAATTATGCAAATAAACATCTATTAACATGGCACTGATAAATATCTTTATTCACTGTTAAAGCCATGTAAGCTCCACATCAGTACCAAGTTTCATGACATTTGATGAACAATTTCTTGACATATCAGCCAAACTACGAAAATTCATTAGTCAATTGACATGATACTGCTACATATTTGTTCAAGCTATTACACTACTGGAGGATCAACATCTGTATCACGTTTCATCAAATTTGATGCAACATTTCTAGACATATCACACTAACTATGAAGTTCATTAAATATGCAAATTAGAAATTGATCACAAACAAATCAACGTGTCTATGTATGACATAAGGAGTAATCCCTGTACCAAGTTTAAATTAAATCGCACCTGACATCTTTATGTATCTGCGTGAACGCCCGGGCGTTGTTCGTGGGGACTAAAACAGACCTGTCATTTTTACTTTACTACTCGAACTTTTTAACATTTCAACCTAAGAGCGTGATATTTTTGTGACCTTAAACTTATTAATATTATAACAGAAAACAAAACAGGTCTTTAATACCTGCTTTTATAACGAATATTTACAGAGAACGTTGCTATTTTAGTCTTATTTGTAGTTATTCTATGGTAATGTGACATTTTCAATACTGTGGGCCCATTAGAGAATGACTTGACTGGCGGAAAACAAGAAATTTAATGTAAATACAATTCCAAATATATTCCAAACATTTTCTGTATTTTCATATCTGACCTTAGTCCGGACAGTTAACGGCAGATATAGGACAAGCAATCAGACGAGTTTGACCTGTTTGTAATTGTGTACAACACGGAAGTAGATATTAGGTCACAGCTGCCCGTACTTAATAAGTCATCGATAGTTTTGAGTAACGCGCTAACAATACGTCCGGGATTTTGCAGCTGCTCAACTTTCGCCTTCAAATCTTTCGAAATTGATGGCCTGACGTGGTTGTAACAAATAAATGTATTAATCTGGGAGCGGAAAAAAAACAATATAATATCAATAAAATGTCATTTGCTATTTGTTGAGTACAGGATACCTAAGAAAAAGTTTTTTTTCTGGTAGACATGTTCAAAATGTTGATCAAATTTGAACGACAAAACGGCGGAAACTAGCGAACGTCTGAGAACTAATCAGGCATAAACGTCCACAGAAATCCAATGACACGAAAGAAGTTGATTTGCAAAGGTATAAGCAGTTTATTATCTATCATAACTAAATGTGTATTGTCTTCATGTTTGTGAAATTACTATATTTTTGCAGTGTTTTACGTCTCAAATACTCGTTTAACATTAATCGTTATGTATGCCAGATATTGGTCGTGTAAAATAAAGTATGTGCTAATCTGTACTACAATGAATGTAACAACACGAAACCGAAACAGTGAGTCATGGTTCTTTTACAAAATGCAGGTCTTAAACGTCGTAGGCTAAGACATAAAGGCTGTATAAGTTTTCGACGACCTTTAATTTTACGACCATTAGGAAAGTCTACCAGTGTGAAACAAAGCGTAAAGCATGTCTACAGGAACTCAGAAAGCTTGACCGAATAATAATAGGTCTTCGAAACCCTCCATTTCCCTTCAACATGACTAAAATCAATGATGAAAGCTCACTTTGGTACATCCGGTGTGTGAAAGAAATCCTTCAACATCCTGGCAAAATTGAATTTAAAAAATGTAATTTGCATGTAATGCAAATATGCTGGGTGTGTAACTGGTGTTTGAAAGAAATCCTCCTGGAAAAGCAGAGAGCAAATATTTGACATGATTGTTTCTAAAACATAGTCTATTTTTGTTATAGCTTGACAGAGTAAAGTATTTTGCGACTTTTAACTATTTTGTATGTCCGAAGGTATCAGGTCAGGCAAAAACACAGCAACATTAAGAACGCTGAGTTCCGTAGGGTTTTATAAAATTACAGAAACATCAAATTTATATTAAGTTTTCGAGATGGTATCTTGATGTGTTATATCAATTGTGCTATGTAATCGTTTCTTTCATTTTGGAAAGACATGTTTGTTTGTTAGTTCCAAAATCAATAGCCGGTTGATGAGAGAAAGTCAAACAAGTGTCTTCTTAAACTGATGGAACCTATGACATGTAACTGCCGTCGCATGTATTTCTACTAACAATTGCCCGACATATTACTCAAAGCGTTATATGGATCGACTAAATCGCAATATTTTACAAATTTATGAAAGAAAAGTCCCCATACCATGTCTTCTGTAATTGTCAAATATAAATCGAATCACTTGATGAAATCTGATAAAATGTACGACTTACAGTAATTGAAAATGATATTGTACAGTCAAGCGAGCAAATTTTCATTCAGGCATTTTTGATTTGATTCTGATTTGAATATGTGTGTTCTTTACGGCATTGTTCCTGTCACAAGTCGCTCCGTTTACAGGTTCGCACCATACCATCCGATACGGTATTTACGTCTTTGGCACTGGGACTCCAAAGCAGTGGCACGTTCTCGTATGGCACGCGTTCGCAAACTTCAGCCCTACTATTGTTGCATTGTCGTCCATCATTAAGCAAAGAGCCAGCATCCCTTCGAGGAATTGGTTCCTGAGGCAATTCGTAGATACCCTCCTGTAGTGACCTCTCTCGGCAATCCTTATGTGGCAAGTTCACGTACGTCAGAGCATCATTGTTAAACTTATTGCCATGCGACAGACTCTCCACTTCAATGCTTTCTGACGTCATCTGTGAACTTCTTTCAGTATTTATGTACTGTACTGATTCGGCATCCGCTAAGCAATATTAAAAATTTAAAATATTATTTCGATAAATTTTTTGGTGTAAGAACTCATAAATGTTAGATTATGAACTTATTTTAATCATTGTCGTATTGTTTTCGGTTTCGTGTACAAAGTAGAAAAAACCAAACCAATGTTAAACAATCTATTAGAACCATTGGTAAAATTAGTATTGCTCCTATACTCCAGCAAAAATAAGTATTCTTCTCACTGGCTCGTTCACGCATGTGGACATTCATATAGACAGACAAGCAGAAGATAAACATGCTTGTCAAATTAAACTGAAATATCATACAAAGTGTTCTTGCTTCAACTTAACAATATTAACGTAATAGTATTTGCTTTTTCATAGTTCTCAATATCTCAGTTGAACCGTCTGCAGAAGTTATATTTTTTGGATGGTGTGTTTTTCGTTTCCTTTGAATCTTCAGATGAAGACGTTCAGAAATTTCGTTAGGACAATCACAGCAAGATTCATTCCTAAAGTTTTTCACTAGTAAATGTCACTGTACGGTGTATTTGTGTTTCTGAGTGGTGTGTACAGTTTTAGTACAATGGCCAAAGTACCAAGTGATGTAAACATAATATTTCTGCACGTACAAATTTTAGAAATAATGAATAAGCTAGACTTGCCCTCTTTAGGAAATCCCTAAAAAAATATCTTTTTTGTTTTCTCTTTTTCTAGTCTTTCTATGGAACAGCATTTATTGGAATGTTTAAAAGTGTTTCTTGATCTTCAGATTGGCTAGCCTGCCTTGCTCTGTCCTCTTTCAGGCGAACAAAGGGTATCCCAAAAGGATAAATCATATTCAGTGAAAATTACGCAGGAAAACATATTTATGTTAATACAAACTCGAACAAAGCATACACGCTCCAATTGAGACTACGTCTGAAATAAATTCCGTTGCCTGTTTATGTTAGCTTGACGACGAACAACAATGTTAATAAAACGACAACAACAACAATAGCAATAATAATAATAATAATAATTAATAAAGTATTATATAGAAATAATAACACGAATAATAATAGGTTCAACTTCCGTGAAAATATCACCATAAGGGTATTTTGGGTCGAAAAGATCAAATATGATATCGATTTCACTGCCCCATGTTTCGATGGTAACCATTTTAGGTGTTGAAAATTTCAGTTTTTCTCATATCCCATGAAAAGTTACTTTGATTGATATGAAAATTATCTAGTGGGGAAGTTCGGGTCAGAGAAAACAAATGCCAGACATATGTTAATGTTTCGAGTTGCCATAGTAACTATTTTGGGATTGAAAATGTTACTTTTTCCCTAATTCCTATTAAAGAACTATTAATTTATGTAAAAAATTGATAATAACGGGTTTTCTGGTTAGCACACAAAAAAAACACACTCATTTTAATGTGAGATGTTTCCATGGCAATCATTCAGGAGTAACAACACCTTTTTTTCAGAAGTCCCACAGCTTCGATGAACTGTTTTTTGATTTCTATATAATACTAATAGCCCCTAAACTTGTAACAACAACAACAACAACAATAATAATAATAATAATAATAATAATAATAATAATAATAATAATTATAATTATAATAATAATAATAATAATAATAAAATCAGAGTACCTACTTGTGTACTCTAATTCTGACCCTTCAGCTGCACTGGATCTAAAATAAAAACAAAGTCATTAGATACAAGACTCGGTTTTACAGAAGGAAAAGTTGGATAGAGTTAACGATGATTTCCAACGCGAACATATGTTGAAAGGTAAAATATATCAACAAATAAACTTTAAGTTCTAAAAATGTATGTAACTCTACCTCTGCCTGTTCCTTCTTGGGTTTACTCCTGTAATAAGACACAAATGTATTTAGAATATATTAATCTAGGAAGGCGGGCGGGCTGAAAGATATTTTTAATGATAGAAAATGACGGAGAAGCAGATGAGTAATAAGTAGGTGTTCAATTGATGCATGGACTAGCTAAAATAAGCATAGAGGATTGTGACCGGATTCCGAAATGTTTGCATCTATGTTTATGCTGTCTACACAGATCCCAAGCAAAGAGTGCTATGTTTTCTCGGACTTTAAAAATAGGGCTTTAGCAGTTTCTGAGGTACGTGAAAATAGCTAAAAGGTCAGCCAACATCATCCCTAATTTCAGGAAAATAATTCGCCACACTCTCATCAATATCCACAAAAGTCAAAGCATCTTATCTTATAAGTAAAACGAAGATTGGATAGGTACATAATTAATTAGGTAAAAAATTATTTGTTTAAGTTATTGTCTCTGGAATGTGACGTATTCCACCGAATACAAGACCCGCGCCCGTTGTAGTTCTTCAGACACGTAAAGGTAGGTCAAATAGCATCCAAGATCATCCATAAAACGCGGGAAAAAATTTTAGTCTAACTCTTATCGACATCCAACAGAAACTAAACTTCAGGACCTT
Source organism: Ptychodera flava (assembly GCA_001465055.1). Lineage (NCBI taxonomy): Eukaryota > Metazoa > Hemichordata > Enteropneusta > Ptychoderidae > Ptychodera > Ptychodera flava. The sequence continues at coordinate 29,484 of LD356677.1, forward strand.
ATTCTTGTTGCAGTTATTGAGATACACGAAAGTGGGTCAATGATATTCCTAGGTCATCCAAAAAATTTCGGAACACATTATTTTTCTCAGTCAATATCCAACAAAAAAGTCTTGAGACCTGTTCATTGTACGTGAAAAGGTCAAAAATTTATCAGAGGTAAACCCCAAAAATGGAGAAAAATCAGGTCCCATTCTGGTCAACATCAAGCAAAAACCAAGTTTAATTAAAATAATTTCAAGAGCGTTTGGTGACAGTCACAGTGGTTTCGGAACCTTAAACACCCAGAATGCACAAAAAGGTGGCTTGCTTAATGGAGAATCAAGACACATGCACACTTTTCTATGACTGATTCACATTATGATCACATATTAAAGCTTTCAGAAAACACTATCTGTTTTACCCACGTTTTCTTTTGTGTCTGCAGTATCCGACCGCGACCGCGAGTGCTAAGATCAGTAAAGCCGCTAAAAGGCCAACAATCCAAATAACCTCACTAATGAAACCAGATTCACCGTCCGTTAGATCTGTGGAGGGAGGTGATGATGTCACATGATCTGGAAGCAGACGTGGTTGAGCTTTAAAAAAATGAAAAAAATGTCTGTCAAGGAGATTACATTGTAATAATGAAAATACAAAAACACATCTCGTACCTAATATGTTCTTCATCGAGAATTACCCATTTACACTGTTAGATTAGAAACTGTTTTACTTTGAACTTTTTTCCACGCATACACAGTCTCTTATTTGTGTTTGGTCTCATCACTTTGGTATAAGTGTGATTTGAAGTTCCATGTGTGAATTCCTTTTAGTGGCGGCAATTAGAAGGTAATTCAAAACGTTTCTCTAACTGTTAAATTTTGTTCTCAGCAATTCAGGAGTTCGAAAAATGTTGAAGTAACACATGGGGTCTCAAATGATCAGTCGCAAATCAGATAAAAATGTACCTAATGTTGTTTGTTGAACTGTTAAACTTCTGCTTTCGCCCAACACATTCTCGCTGACTACTGTTATAGCATAGAATGTAAGGGGTTTCAACTCATTGATCACGATCATCTCATTTTCCGTCGGCTTTGTCACCCTTTTTTTACCGGAAGATAAGTCTAGATATTCAACATAGAATATCTGTTTTTCTCCTCCGTCAAAACCAGGTTTCCAAGTCACGATGAAGGTGTTTGACATTGTGGTAAGTTTGACATCCGTTACTTCATCTGGCTGGGCTGCGAAGATAACAAAACGAGTAAGAATACTTCGCGAATTATTTTTTAAATCAACATAATTTTCTATTTATTTGTTATTTAAGGTAGAACGCGCCTCAGGAACAGAAATTCGGGCCTTCAAATTTTATCAATTTTCTTCTAACCTACCACTTGCGGGGACTCATTTTGAAGCTCTTGGCGTAAGAAAAATTTTCACTGTCTTAGTTTTTCGAAAATCGAAAATTTTCTTTTTTCCCATAGAGTTGACACAGGGATGGCGGCCATTTTGAATTTCAAATAACGAGAAATCGCAAGTTATTTGTCTCTCTAGTACCATAGTTTGCACGGTGACCCCTGATTTTTATTCTTGCTTTGGTAAAAGAATGGCTGAAAGTTTCACTGAGGAAAGTTTGAGCAAAAGTTTAAGTCTTTCACTTTCGAGGTGCATATTACCTTAAGTCATATCATCAATATCATACCGGAAAGGTCTGTCTGTCTGTATGTATGTATGTCTGTGTATGTATGTATGTATGTATGTATGTATGTATGTATGTATGTATGTATGTATGTATGTATGTGTATATATGTATACATATGTATGGAAATATATATATATATATATATATATATATATATTCTGAAATTATGGCATAGTTGAGCAAGTGCAACTAAATTAAAACAAAATGCTCACTTTTTTGTCCCAGGATAATAGTGAAATTGGCTTTTCCAATGTGATTACTGGCCCGGCATATGAACTTCCCATGGATATCGCGAGTGACATTGTTTAAGGTAAGAATACTTGTGACGATTGAGTCATTAATGCTGTTATTAAGTCCCGAGATAGAAGGCGTCTCTCCAACCGGGTCATACCATGCTATATTCGGGATTGGATTGCCAGTTATCTGGCATACCAGTTCTGCAGACTCGCCTTGATTTGCTCTCGATTGCCTATTTCGCTCTCGATGCAGGACAATCGGTGGATCTAAATTTGGATGAGGGGAAAATATAATCAGCGACATAGGGGAAATATGAAAATCGTGACTTTGCAGTTTTATTGCAAAATAAGGATAAAATACATAATAATTTAAGAGTCAAGCAACTCCCTCCCTGACACTTAGATTCAAATGTTGTTGCCGATTTGAATATCGAGTTGTTTCATGTAATTTTAAACATAAACAATGCCAGAGATAAATAATGAGAACTAAAGTATTATGGTATGGATCATCAACTATTCACGTAATACTCATACGGTGAGAGCATATTAACGAAATTCACTTGGGTCTGAGATGGAAAAACGGGTGGTATAGTAAAGCGTAAAATTTCATCGTGATACTTCTTGAAAGAAATTATTATCATATGCCACAGCTTGTTATGAAGTGAAGGTGATCATCATTTACATTATTTCGATTATTCTAAAGCGCCTTTTCTATCATAACAACTAAAAGATCACAACAAGTATTTTTGAAAACATTACAAATTGTAGTGTTTTTTAAAAAGATGTGCCTTTAGCATACGCTTAAACTGGTCTAAGTTTTTGAAACATTTCAGTTGTTAGGTGTTCGGGAATAGAATTCCAAAGCTTGGGTCCACAAATAGTGAATGCCCTATTATTTATCTTATTGAAAGAACGTGGCACAGATAAATTCTGACAGCTATTTGTTCTTAAATTATACATGGAATTACGTTTAATATCAATCAAATCTGTGATGTCATTGATGTTCAATACTGTTGTTCCAGACCAGAGTATCACGCTCGTTGAAGCTTTGATATATTCACTGAAATAATATCGCCTAGAATCATCATTAGATGCAGGCCATCTGATTTCAACACGGAAATCGACAATAGCAGAGATTCGCTCACATCAAAGACATTATGGGGGAGACATGTGCGGTTTCTATGATCGACACAAACATCAAAACTACTTACAGTGCACATTCAGCCTCAAAGAGACAAATTCAAGAACAGAGTCAGCATCGTTGGGTCTTGTCACGTCACATCGCAAAGTAGCACCGTGATGACGCCACGTCAACTGTATGGCAAAATGTTGTTCGGATATTTTACCACGACATAGTCCTTCTCGATGAGACTTTGGATGCAGCAATGACGTCATTTTCTCATTGTTGACGTACCAATTTAGATCAGAGGGTGGGTTACTGCTGCAAGACATACACCTCACTACTAAGGTCGTATTCGCCATGAAATATTCTTCATCGGGAGGGTAGCTCCATTCTATCTGCAGTAGAGCCTTGCAATCTTTTGGATACTTTGGAACTGTTCGTTGTAAAAAACCCAAGCTTACATTGGTACTTACGACTTGGTTTCCAAACTTTGCAAAACAAATTGTAGAGACTTGAAATATTTGTTAAAATTTCAAAAAATGTGAAAGTAACACAATGTTTATGTCCTACTGCCATACATTAAGCGCCCGGGGTAAGGCATTGTACCTCTTACTTTCTTTCATCCAAATGGTCTGCGCGTGCATTTCAATGAATAATGAGAAAAGATTAACTTGGTCAGAGTACATGACATGTTGAGTTCAACGTTTTCATCTGAACAATGCAATGCATAAACAGAAGAGAAAGCACTAAGGTTAATAGGTTAATGTGCAAACAACCCATCATCGCATTTGCGCCAATTTGGAAGATTATGACACTTGTGTCAGTACTCACAGTATACTGTAAGCGAAACCTGACTTGATTCTACACCATGCGTTGCACCAAACTCTGTGTTCCGCGCTGCACATTTGAACGATGCCATGTTGTCCTCTGGTCTTGTGATAATGGTTAGCATCTGTTCTGATACTTGGCCGTTGAAGTCGCCGATACTTTCATGAACACCCCCGATGCTGACAGACTCGTCCCAGTCGTTGACATAGGAACCGTTCATGTACCAAGATATTGTTGCTGCAGGGTTACTGCTGCTCGTAGTACAAGTAAAACTGACCAAGTTACCAGATTCGATAGGACCCACATCGCTCGCAAAGATGTCTACTTTGTTCGCTGGAACTGAACACAGGGATCTTCACATCAAACTTATGCAATCATGGTTTATTAAAACTTTGATGGACTCGATCAAAAGTAAACCCATCTTTAGGAATTGCTATTAAATAGATTGGTCGCGCACAGAATTGCAACATCTAAGTCGGTTACTGTGACCAACTCTTTTTGGGTTGGAAGCAGTGGCCGACTGGTTTTGTGTGAGGCCTAGCAGCTAGGCGATGTTGCCGTGAGAGTGTGGGGGTTCGAACCCCGTTTGGGTTATAGTAAAATTTATATTTAATCACCTCAGTGTAATTGGTTTTTTCATATGAAATGGTAAGTAAGCATTAAAACCCCTTAAAAGGCCAGTGACTGAAATCTGTGATGATATTTTTCACATTCTGTTAAATGACAACCACAATTTCTTGTTGCGACACAGGACCAAAACTTTTGTACATACGGTTATTCAAATTTTTACGACTAGAATAGATCGACGAGTTAACCTTACAGTATATGTCAACAAGCGTTGTGTTGCTTCCATGCCCGGTCCCTCCGATTTCGTCACAGAACTGGTTTTCGGCTCTGCATGTGTACGTTCCCCATTGTGATCTATGTATGCTGTCTATGACAAGTGTCCTACTTTGCGTTGTAGTTTCGTCAGGGTAGATCCACTCTACATTATTTGTCACTGGTTCAGAGTCCACTGTGCATATCACATGTAGGTTCTCACCTTCTCTGACATACGTTACAATAGGGACTGTAACTACTGGGTCATCTGAAAGTACATAGGTCAGCGAAGTGGTCCAATGAAAATTACTGTCCATTCCGCATACAGACTGAACACCCCTGGGGTACTCCAATACAAATGTGTAAGGGTAATTACCACCCTATATGGTTACTTTTTTCGCTACAAATTATCCCTAAATATTGATCCATTTTTCATCAGAAAAATACCCTAAGCATGGGCCGGTAACAGACCAAATGCTCCATGCTTTAGAAAATCCTTCACATGAAATAGAGTAAAGTTGAAAAATTCTCAAACTTTGTCGAGCAAATCTCAAACAATTGGTCTTATTTTAACATGTGTTTTCAATTTTGGTGGCACACCCCCCGTATGAAAATATTAGGGGCACCCCGGGCTACATAATTAAAGATATCGACGACATAATTTCGTTTAGCTGCCCGAAGTGTATAATAATGAGATTCACTCTGAGAAACTGTAAAATTCTTCGCGTGGTGCGCGTTCAGAACATTGTATCATACGTATCTGTTTTGACATAAAGACAACTCCGTAAAAAGACCTCGTTTGAGGTTGGCACTTACACTGCACTGTAAGCGAGGTTGTGATACTATTCTCACCACGATCACCATTGTAGTAAAGGTTGCTGACGACACACGTAAATAAGAGTTCGGGATTATTTCTTCCGGGTTGTATATTGTCAATAATCAGTGGGTTTGATCTTCTTGCATGTCTCTCACCAGCTTTTTTCCATTTCACATCAGTATGTTGTGGTCTTCCAGGTGTGCAGGAGCAGTTGATTTGTAATTTGCTACCTTTCTTTACTCATACTGTCGGTAGCTTCATCGGTTTTGGGGGATCTGAAATGTAAACGCTCGACTTAAAAATAATATATACCCTTTGCTATTCGGTAACTATCAACAGCATTTTAGTCCCGCTGACAGCATTTATGGGTATTTTGTGACCTTAAGACGCCCAGTTTTTTGGCTTGCACGTTCTGTGCCATCTGTTTCGTCTTCCTTTGTCTAACAAGTCATTGACAATGACATAGTCCCCACTTGTAATAGGAGTATTAGTCTTGATGGGGCAGGGAAATCTGATCATTAAGAAGTATCACTGGAGTGTATATGTTGAGATCTATGGGCACATAGGTCTATGTCGTTGTTCCCAATTTGAAACCCATGAGGCATGTCTAAGTTATGGTTATGAATCGGGAAAAAAGATCAGACCTCTAGCTGTATTGCCCAGCCAAGAAATACATATGCGCATAATAAATGAGGTACAAGATGTGACATCTTAAGGTCTAATATCCTATCAAAATTAGAGGGTATAGAACTTGCGGTTACTGAGTTATGCATATATATGTATAATCAAGGTCAAAGGTCATCGAGGTCACGTGACATTTTGAAAAAAAAATTGTATTGCTAATTAATCCCTATATGCCAAAAATCAGACCTCTTGCTCTATTCGCTTGCCCAGAATTAGACATGTGCATAATTAATGAGGTAAAGCGTGTGTTGTCATAAGGTCTCCCATCCTACTAAATATAAACGACATAGCACTTGTGGTTACTTATTTATTGACATTAACGTATATTTTAGGTAAAGGGTCATTGAGGTCACATGACATTTTGTCAAAAAATTTCTATCCTATAATTATGCCTATATACCAAAAATCAGACATTGGCTTGCTCAGAATTAGATATGTGCATAATGAATGAGGAACAGTATGTGGCGTCATAAGGTCTCCCATCATACCAAATATGAATAATGTAGCACTTGTGGTTACTGAGTTATGGACAAATATGTATATTTGAGGTCACAGGTCATTGAGGTCATGTGACATTTTGTCAAAAAAATTGTATTGCTAAGTTATCTCTATGTACCAAAAATCAGACCTCTAGCACTATTGGCTCACTCAAAATTAGACCAAATATGAAGGCTGTGCCACTTGTGGTTACTGAGTTATGGACAAATATGTATATTTGAGGTCAAAGATCATTGAGGTCACGTGACATTTTGTCAAAAAAATTGTATTGCTGAGTTGTCCCTATGTACAAAAATCAGACCTCTAGCTCTATTGGCGCGCTCAAAATTAGACATGCACATAATAAATGAGGTACAATATGTGGCGTTATAAGGTGTCCCATCATACCAAACATGAAGGGTGTAGCACTTGTGGTTACTGAGTTATGGACAAATATGTATATGTGAGGTCAAAGGTCACCGAGGTCACGTGACATTTGTCAAAATATTTGTATTGCTAAGTTAATCCTATGTACCAAAAATCAGACCTCTGGCTCTATTGGCTAGGGTATAGAACTTGCGGTTACTGAGGTATGAACATATATGTCTAATCAAGGTCAAAGGTCATCGAAGTCACGTGACATTTAAAAAAAATGTATCGCTAATTAATCCCTATATGCCAAAAATCAGACCTCTTGCTCTATTCGCTTGCCCAGAATTAGATATGTGCATAATTAATGAGGTAAAGCATATGTTGTCATAAGGTCTCCAATCCTACTAAATAAAAGGAACATAGCACTTGTGGTTACTTATTTATTGACATTAACGTATATTTTAGGTAAAAGGTCATCGAGTTCACGTGACATTTTGTCAAAAAATTTCTATCCTATAGTTATCCCTATATACCAAAAATCAGACATCCAGCTCTATTGGCTTGCTCAGAATTAGATATGTGCATAATTAATGAGGTACAGTAAGTGGCGTCATAAGGTCTCCCATCATACCAAATATGAATAATGTACCATTTGTGGTTACTGAGTTATGGACAAATATGTATATTTGACGTCAAAGGTCATTGAGGTCACGTGACATTTTGTCAAAAAAAAATTGTATTGCTAAGTTATCCCTTTATACGAAAAATCAGACATCCAGCTCTATCGGCTCGCTCAAAATTAGATATGCGCATAATTAATGAGGTACAATATGTGGCGTCATAAGCTGTCCCATCATACCATATATGAAGGGTGTAACACTTGTGGTTACTGAGTTATGGCCAAATATGTATATGTTAGGTCAAAGGTCACTGAGGTCACGTGACATTTTGTCATAATATCTGAGATATCTGCGTGAACGAATGGACGAACGGATGGATGAAAGGACGGACATGACCCAATCTATAAGCCCCCTGGACTTCATCCGTGGGGACTAAAAACTGTGTCACTGCATCCTTTTTGCAATATGAATACGATGAGAAACTAAATTTTTATTTTTCTTTGCCTCATACATGGGAGTCTATGTAGAACTGCCTTATACATCGGAGTCTATGGAGAACTGCCTTATACATGGGAGTCTATGGAGAACTGCCTTATACATGGGAGTCTATGGAAGTGTAGACTAAAAAGTCCTTTAACACGGCCAAATTTGATCGCATTGTAGGGTGCTATCCTTGTGCAAAGTTTGAAAGAAATTGACCAGGGCATGTCTGAGATATCTGCGTGAACGGACGCACGGACGGACACACGGACGGACGGACATGACCCGATCTATAAGTCCCTGCGGACTTCGTCCGTGGGGACTAATAACGTTCAGAGTCGCACTTTATGTGAGATGACTTAATGATTTTAGACCATTTAATACAAAGGATCACCAAATTTATGAAACTGTGGTACATAGTGACATGTCTGCTATATCACTACAATTTGTATATTAGCTGATCAGTTTAGAATGCCACATATCCTGTATGACGTCCAAGTGAATATTACATTTTTTGAATTAATAATCTTACATACTTACACTGAACATCCAATTTTATGTCTTTAGGGCAAGTTAGTGGCAATGGAATGCTTGTATGTGTCAGATTGCAGTTAAATAGAGCCCCATTGTCTGTTCTCTTCACCTTCTTCGTATACGTCAATGGACTGTTTCCCTTTATCATCTCTTCTCCATTTTCTGCCCAAGTCAAGAATCCTGGTGGTGTGGCTTTGTCCTGGACACTACATAGAACATTTAGTGTACTTCCCTCGATGACTTCATTGGTGGGACCAATGTCAGATAATAAACTGCATCTTGGTCCAGAATCTGTGAAAGAGACTTGGACATCACATACATTTCGTACTCTTGCTTTGTGTCTTCATTGTAGATTAGGTCTTAAAAACAGCTGTTATTAATATAGGGAGAATCTGAAGTCATTGTTTTAGCTAAATCAGAAACCAATGCATAGCAGCATTCACGGTACGTTCCCCCTGGAAACTTACACACGCACATTCTTGGCTTTGCTATTGCTATGATCAAAATTAAAATATAGTGACATTCACGACATGCAAACACGGTAAAGTCGACGTCCTTTTCTGAACGCAAACAATCTTTGTTTGTGTTTGAAAGACATCATAACAAGGAATCTCTACTGGATGGTAAGTTATTTTTCAACAAGGAACTCTCGTTGACCTCATGATTTATTTTGCAAAAGCGACGGAGATATTAAAGTTCTTTTTCAATATTTAGTTTTCAGGATAAATGAGAACAAAGAATTCGACATAGCACGTAAGTAATCAATCTCGATGTTAAATACAAATCTTCCATACCACCGACTGTTGACCAGTCGGACTTGCAGTGGTTTGCGTTGACGCATTGGCATTAGACGAAGTAGACATGCTGTCTAAATCGAAGTGTTAACGTTCCCAACACGGTTAGATGCAGATATCAGCTAGCGGTAATATGAGTCGATCAAGGAATCAAAGGAATAAATTCAGCAAAAGTTGAAACATTGTCTAGCAGGAGGTCAGACGTAGTTTGTTTTTTTTTCTTCAGTCATGTACAGCGCGCTGAGACGTATGTGTAGTGCGCTTTAAAGAAGTTTTTAATAATAATAATGAATAATAGTCAAAACAATACCACCACATATGTCCACGCACTGTCCAAGTCATACCACTTGTTTTCAGGTGTAGTTGTTTTGACTACATCTGACCTCCTGCAAGACAATGTTTCAACTTTGGCAGAGTTGATTTCTCTGTGATTGACCGGAATTACTGCTCAGCTGATAATTAAATCTGACAGTGTTGGCAACACCTAAATTGTCTAGTTCGCGTAATGCCAATGCGTCAAAGCAAACCAATGTTAATACTTATAGTTTTGAGAAACACTTTTCTTTATAGTCGTACGAAATGTACCAATGTACATTGTACACTTGGTCGCTGAATTAAGTAATAAAATTCCGTTTGAATGTAACACTTAATAGTTTTCACTTTGTGCATTGAAATTCAACCTCGAATAAATGGTTGAAGGACCTTCCTAGGATCACTGATAAATGTTCAGTACCTAAGACATACCTAGAACGATTACTTTAGTTATCTTTGATAGCTTTTTATCCGGAAATTCACATGACCAGTTTCCTCCATCACTTTTAGTCACTTTCTTGATGACAAGGTTCCACTCATCCTTCAGAAAATTACGAGAAAGATAGCAGCAATCATCTACAAATGAAGGTTCCGGTGATATCAGTTTTCGGTTCTTCATCCACAAAGGTAGTGAAGCAACAGTCGACTTGCAGGAAAGCTTAGCTGACTGCCCAACTATTACTATTTTGGTACTGACTATTACTTTCCAGTCAGCGCTGTCTCCATTTACTACTATCGACAGACATGAAATGGTGATATGTCATTTACAGATCAAGAAGGATACAAGACAACATTTGCGACTTCACAGTAAAAAATATACCGTTTTAGAGACAATCGGTGACCCATCACAAGACTATATAGATTACACGTACTCGTTGCGTTATCTTGTACTTACTATATCTATAACATGTACACATTGCGTATACCTAATAGATACTTACTATATCTATTGTGTTATAAAGTATCTATTGTGTTTATTTTAAACATGCTTCTTTATGTTTTTTATTATGTCTCTCATGTAGAAATAAGTCACTTATGACAAGATATTAGAGTAGCGCCAATTTATATCAGAAAACATCTTATTATACTAGGTTACCCATAGGAAGTACAACTTAAAATTATGAAATTGACTTACATGTAGAGATATAAGAAACTGTAGTTACGATACTGTCATGTTCTCAAAACCATAACAAAAGTTACATTAAACAACTATGTGAACATGCTCAATTTCAAATTAAAGTGAAATGAATGGAGCATTTATTCATTGAGAGAGCTCTAGCTCTGTTAGAATCAACTTGTACTCTGCAGAGAATGTTCACGATTTTTGATAAGGATATTAGTGACTGTGTATCTGCTCGTGCTTGTGTTTCACTTATTTTCAAGATTTATTTGTTAAAGAATATTATACGGTCTGAGGATGGTGATGGTCAACTGAAAATTTGAAAGTTCAGTCCATTTCAAAGAGCAAGATTGCATTAGTTGACGTTATTTTGAATAAAGAATTACAGACTGTGAGTAAAGAAATCATTTTCTAAAATAACAAAATAAATATGTAAGTTACTGTTCAGTGTCTATTTATCAATTTCGGACAATCCTTTCTAAGTCAAATTACGAATAGAGTGCAAGTGCCATGTTCTTGCGAAGTTATTCATTTTACAGTCACGTTAGATGGCATATACATGTATATTTTCTGTAGCTATGTATTTACTTTGTGCCTATATTGTAACGCTTCCTATAATTGAAAAAGCTCGAAGGGCGATGCTATGAATTGTCAGTGTCAGAAAAAGATAGCAAGTTTTGTTTTATAACAGAAAGGTATTTTTTATATTCCCCTCGCAAGATTTGAGCAAATGTTTTTTGCTATAGTCAGTCGCACAGACCGGTCGCGGTTTAAACTGGAACTCGAAAAAATCGTCGTTACATTCGCGCTCTACTGAACCAAACAAGGGACTTCTCTTGACTTCTTGTTTGAATTTAATATAATTTGTTGGCCCCGATATCCCGAAGTGGAGTAATTTCGACAAGAAGTGTGAGAAGATACTGTACCATTCAAAACAACCATTCTCTATGTAACTTTGAAATTGGCCACCTTGTGCATGAGGAGGCTTTCTTTGCACAGGCCGTCCCATGCCCGAAGTCATATGATGCCAAGATGATTTAAGATTACCTAAGGTCACAGGCTCAGGCACTTTCTATGTCAGTCGCTACCGGTGATAGCATAAAGAAACACTATCCGTTATTTGAGTTTTAAGAAAAGAGTATCTTTAAATCGAAATCTCCACTTAAATACCAAGTTCTAGATTCACACTGTATTCTAAAACATGATTGCTTCATGTCCGTTCGTCATTCAAAATAAGATGCAAAAGTGAATTAAAGAGTTAAATGAATAAGGAGATCACTTGGCCGTCATTAGTCACGGACCATTTTAGAAATATGCACCGAAAGGAGTGACTACAATTAACTCTACTTTAGAACCTTGCTTCGTTGAAGAGGAAAGTTGATTTAAGGTGATATATGCCGCAGAGAGAGAAGTCGTAAGCTATATTCTCGTGCAGATTAAAGTTAAAGAACAGTAATTTTCTTTTTCATCGCTGTTCTTGTCTACTCGCTAACAACTTTAACAGCACATACAGAAAGAAATACCGTTACTTTTGGATTTTGTGATTCTATCCCTACAAATACATTGTATTTGCAATCCTCAATATGTGTATCTGTAACAACAATCATATCATATCAACGACTCATTCAAAAAATATAAAAATGAGGAAAGTTTTCCCCGCCATAGTGTTTACCTGCGACACCGGCCAACGTAGAAGTGACCAAAACGACAGTCAACACTGACAGATGAATGATCAACATGTTACTTTGGAAGAATTTTCTCTTAGACTATCCAATAGTGCCTCCTTGTAGAATCTGTAATTCAAGCGGAAGGTGAATGGGATCACACGCAGTCTTTCATACAAAAACATGAAAAAACACTTAATTGTAGTTTTTTCAACTCCAAAGAATAATGACCAGGTATTTGATGGCCATTATCGATTCCAGAGCCGCAATACTGCTACTCTAATGCAAGCAAGAGATGCAATCTTTGCTTATCAGAAGAACAGCAAATAACACGGACGAATCTTCGCCGTTAGATACACGTTCTGTACAACATTGTCCCAAGACGTCGCCACCGAAATAAATTTGTCGAACCTTAACCTACAAGGGACCATAAAAGTCAAGATTTTTTAATCCAAAGGCGAATGCAAAGATGCATGAATCTTGAGTAACAAATATTATTACTTTCTAGTTGAAATAATACGTGTATGTAAAATCGCTCTGCTTTGGCATATAGCACTTAGGGATGGACCATAAGACCTTGGGAGGGGGGGTGGTCACAATGAAATTGTGAAAAATTTTTTTTTACTATTGTAAATTTCTGAAATTTTTTTTTTCCAATTGAGATTAGCTGTGCAAATTT
>LD356678.1:14662-45581 GCA_001465055.1 Ptychodera flava
TTATCCTGAAAATTTGAACTAAATATCTTGATTCTAACACTTGAAACTTGACATTAACTCTGAGAAAAGAATTGGTGCAAAAATAGCCTTTCCAGCCACCTTAATGCTAAATCATGTATTTCAGTTAGCATAAAAAAACTATGAAATATATTAATTACCTTCCGGGGCTTTGTACTTTCAACAGACTGTATGTCTAGGAAATGAAACTCCTGCTCCAACTGTAGAAAGGAAGAAAGAAAGAACGGAGAGAAATAGAGAGTGAATGAAAGAAAACATGAGAAGAGGAAAAGAAAAGAAGGGTATAAGAAAGTTATTTGTTTTTCACAACTTCCTGAAAGTTGCAAACATCGCAGAATAAACAATAAAGCATGAATAAGCACTGATCTGAAGACTTGTGCTGAAACCAGTAAGCACTGATCTGAAGACTTGTGCTGAAACCAGTAAGCACTGATCTGAAGACTTGTGCTGAAACCAGTAAGCACTGATCGGAAGACTTGTGCTGAAACCAGTAAGCACTGATCTGAAGACTCAGTGGCGTTAGGACTTGAAATTTTATTTTAATCAGATAACAACTATTCAATGAGATGATGACAGCTTGGCTATTAGTGCAAGATACGGGGCAGATTAGAATTAATTTATGCAAATTATATTAATGAACATTGTTTTGGTATTGAAATTTATGCTAATGATTATTTATCAATGTGGAATATTCATCTGCCCCGATTGTGCATTATATACAGCTTGGACATGCAATAATACAGAATATTCGAAAATACCAATCTCCAGTAGTTTGAACGGTATCTCAGATCAGCACAATTATTTGATGGTGTGTATACTGGTTTTCACATATCACAAAATGGACATATCTTCCCAAGAGTCATCTATCTCCATAACATGGTGGTTTGGTTAGCCATCCTCTAAACAGAAACAATCTAAATATGAAAATTATCTGACTTACTTTCGGTGGTGACTTTGCTGGCAAGGTAAATATAAAAGCTCTGCATACAGACAACACCTACAGACAACAAATGAAGAAAAAAAATTCACTTTTGTTTTCTCACAGCAGTCACTGGAATGGAACCCATATCACTATTATCAGTAAAATATGATATTCAAGAATTTTACTGCAGATATATGACATACATCAAGAAGCATTCACAACCAAAAGCTGCAGTTGGATTCCTAAAATCATATGATAAGACTCAATGGATAGAAATTAACTTAATATGTCAGGATATTTCATTCTCATCTCTGTATATCATCTCTGCTCACTAAGATTTTCCATCAAGACTGTAAGACACAGCTACTGCAATGAGATCAGTGTGATTGACTGTGACTAATGATACATTCTAGAAAGGCATGCCAGTTGCTGGAAACAAAAGCTTTGTATTTGCAATTTTTGTTTTTCCAATAGAAAGCAGTTATGTGCATCCCTCGAGGCCATTACTGATAGTTAGGTTGCACTTTTCCAAGTTCTTACAAGTAGTGATTCCATGTATGAAACAAACATCAACAAACACTTATTTTTAAGCAAATCTAATGTATGTAGAACTACCAGCAATGACACTCTGCAGTGATTTTTCTTTACAAAAGCTTCATAAAAACTTTTGTACTGGTAAACAGAGAGTTTCAGTCAAAACATAATGATTTTGTTCCCATGTGTGGGTTTATTATTCCACATATCTTCACTTTGGCCACTACATCACAGACAGAAATAAACTGGTATTGTTACTTTGTAATGTTACAAATCACTCTACAAGTGAATGATCTAAGCCACAAGGACAAGACAAATTTTTAAAATTTCAAATGCCTCATGATTCATGAACAAGTAAAACATTCTGATGATATGTTACGGAGTAAAGCAAACTGTATGTTAAAACTTGTGATTTTTATTGCTATAGTTGGGGTCAACTTTTTGGGAGTTTCAAAACAAAACTTCCTGTGAAATGGTTATCACGGAAACAAACACACTTGTACTCTCACATGTTGGTGTGCATTTCTGATCCCAAATGAGGCTGACAGATTAGAATTTTGCCAAGAATTACATGATAAAAATTAATATTTCAGATCTCTCTCCTGTTGAGTTGACTCAAAATGAGGGCAGGTACAAAAATAATGGATAATCGACAGAAATAATACAATTTTTCTCATTTCATCACTGCAGTAATGAGTGGTGACACTAGCATGACTGAACAGTAATCTAATGTGTCAGCATTACAATATAGTGGAAGCTACACTCGTTACATGTATGCGATGTTAGCACTTAATTAGTGTGTATAACTCAGCTCAATTGACATATGCCCTGGGTCACTGATAACAGCAGACCCTGCTCATATTATAAGAGGAAGCGGGGACTCCTGACTGTATGTTTAAAAATAGATGTGAACATTTCATGGTGAACATACAATTAAATTAATCATAAAAAACCCTGAATACCTGTATATACGTATGATGCACAAACAAAACATCTAACTCCAGGGTCTATTATCTAACCAACATGCACTGAGGGACACAATCACTTTGATATTGTATGATGCTAATCCCATACCATGGTACAAGAATATAAGGACTTTTTATCCTGAGCAAGACTTTCCCCTGCAAGATTTTTTTTGACCATGACCTTCAACCATATCAAACTAAAGCAAAGACTTGCTGACCTATGATGTCATCATCATGTAAACTTTATGTAATGTTTAAAGTTTCATCTTTTTATTGACAGAACACGAGGAGTGAAATGCAAGAACTGCGTAAAAAGATGTTGTACTACGTGGTTGGATAAGACCATAAGAAACTATGATAAAATAGACGGCAGCAGCTTATTGAAATATCTCTGCAGATTGTATGAAGAAGATCCTTTTACAGTGTATTCTCTTGTTTTATTTACGTTACGAATAGTCATAATATTAGTATACATTCATTCCAAACAAATGAATTCCACGATACGGATGTCCTATAGCGAAATACAATGCACAGTAGAATGGTGTACATAAGAAGCTACTGATTTAAAACTTCCCCCTTTTTGCCATGGTTTACAAAAGAAAATATTAACGAAGGGCTTTTATTCAAGCAACATTTCCGCTATCATATGACCTTGTACTTACCAATATGCGACCCTCTAATTTTTCCTGTTTCGTTTCGACCTTGATGAGCTTGAACTGTACATGTTTGCCTCTCTCTCCCAGCTCATTTCGTATGCTTTCTGAAATGAAAACAGACTCCAGTAATCGATTTTAAATTTACCAAATTTTCAACGTAAACTGCTCGACTGAGTGTTGACGTTTTACTTTTTACGTTCACCATTTCGTGTGAGAAACATCGAAACAAACTTATTCGTGCAACTTGCCTGCTGCTTCCTTGGGTATGCTGTTCTCCGTTGACATCTTTAACGGCTGTCCTGAAACCCTGATGGGTATCCTAAAACTTTTACACGGCTGTCACTTCGCACAATAAAACATTGAGGACTTTTCACAGGAGGAAATCCAAACTTCGTTGAGGCGGAAGTGAAATTCTATTTGGGAGTGTCAGCCATGATCTCAACTTGCTAATCACTAATGACCCCCTAGCAAGGTTATGTTTTCATGTGCATCTCTTCGAATCACGCATGTGAATGGTAATGGTGGACATCTCGACTAGTCTATGTACCGCTATGTCGGCAGAGTTACTATGTATCAAGGACAAAAGGGGAGGTAAATATTTGTATGCCACAAACACAGTCACAGCAAGGTGAAAAATGTTGTTCTTTGCAAATATTATAATATTTATCAGGTGTTCAGAAAACGCCTATGTTTTGTTTATTTTTTTCTTAAGTTAAATGGCCTTAATGGTTGATACCATTCAAAATTTGTTGAGGGTTGGAAATCCAAATTCGCATCCGTAGTATAATAACTTCATACCATCGATGTTTGATAAGCTCAGTTTTGTTTTGTTGAATATAAAATTATTTCTCTTATATAAAATACAAAGCCTTTGTCTCGAACTGTAACTAACTTTCCAGAGCAGGGTGCAGCCGTCTGCCGGGCGCTGACAGTACATCAAAATGAACTGACCCTATTTCTATGCCAGCTGAACTGGTCGGAAGATGGCGTACCAACCATTATCGAGAATCAGTGGTTCCATGTCTTTGGGCCTCATTAGAGCAGGTATGTATTTTAATATGCTGTTTCGGACAGTGTATCCACCCTTCTTGTACTGTAAGATTGTTAAACAAGGCGCCGAATCGTCTACTTTCGAATTTCAATGCGTTTATATTTACCTTTTTTGCACACTACCTATCATCGTGAGCGTATGATTATATAGCACGTCAATGTTGTTGTGCTCTTGCGTAAAGCCAGCAGCTCACACACGAGCGTAAACACGTGCTCAGGGTCATACCTGAGTGCATTTGGTTTCGAACGAGGGAGGTTGTTACTGCGCTAAACCCTGTGTTCTCACGGTAATCTTAATAACATTTTATTGCCTCGAAACTTCATTACATGCTCAAACCATTGAATGCTTTTATCAAAACATATTACTTTTATTTTAAATAGGTAAAGTTTTTAAAGCTGAAATCGTATCCCAATTGGGCTCTTGATCATAAAGTACATTAAATGTTTTGTAAAATCATCAACAAAAGAATATATATATATATATATATATATATATATATATATATATATATATATATATATATATATATATATATATATATATCTCTTGTGGAATTACAGTGCCCGATGCGGAAAGCAAATATATTATACATACATGTTTTAAACTTAGACAAGAAAAAATAAAAAAAAATAAAACATTGATGAACATGTAATATCCTCATATATATATATTAATATATGAGGATATTACATGTTCATCAATGTTTTATTTTTTTTTACTTTTTCTTGTCTAAGTTTAAAACGTGCATGTATGTATTTTCCCAATTCAATCACATGTATCTCACAGTACAATAAATTACCCACAATACTCTTTGATTTGAAAAGTTGAAGGTTAATAACTTTTTCTTCTGTACATATGAGCAGTAGTGTGAAACAGGTAAACAGTTGCTTAATTATATCAAGCAAAAGTAAAGTTTAGGTATTACAGTGAAAGTTCAATGATCTCATAAATAAGAAAGTAGTGTAGGTTTATTGTAATATTTTGCTATTTATCAGTCCCACTGGTAAACTGCACTGACACTTTATATATATATATATATATATATATATATATATATATATATATATGTGTGTGTGTGTGTGTGTGTGTGTCGTACTATCGTAGTGCAAAGTGTCTCACCACAGAGTAGTGAGATGGTCAAATTTTAGAACATGGGACAGATGGGAGGGTCACATTTTAGAGAGTAGTGTAAGGGGAGGTCACATTGCTGAATAAGTTTGACCTGAATTTCCCCCTCAGGTAATTATATTGAAGGCTCCCTTACTTACTCCAGTCATAGCCCACAGGCACTTTTAGGCTGGATAGTCCAGTCATTAGCCCACAGGCATATGATATCAATGTCAATGTTATCCAATAAGAATTGTAATCTTTTGATCAGGTCTGATCAGTCCATATCTGGGGATAACTGCATATGGTGCTCAGGTCAGTCCGTATCAAGGGATAACTGCATGCTGACAGATTGGCAGTCTATATCAAGGGATAACTGCATGCTGACAGAGTCCATATCAGAGGATAACTGCTTGGTGTATAAACCATCATTCTGCCCTCTCTGCAGTGGACATATTTATGTAGTCAAGCTGTCAGACAGAATGGACCAAAAGAAAGGAAAAGCAACAATGGATATCTTAGGATAGTTTTTGTCTACATAATTACCATTGTGAGAAATTCACTTATTCGCATATCATATCCTCTTTTACTTAACCCTTGTCATTACATGTTCATTGGTCAATTTAGGTCTAAAGAGATGTGTGTTGGTTTCTCAGAGATGTATGTGTACAGCTGATAATGGCAATAACCATGACCAAAGGTAGGTATACAGCCACATACTTTAGGCACAGGGCCACACTGCTTCAAAGATACACTTGTTAGTGTATATGTATTGGAATGTGGGTACAACTGATATCTGTTAATATCACATTCACATTAGAATGAAAGGTGATGTTACTTTCATTATTAATTTGTATTCTTGGAAAATATTCTTAAAGTGCATTTTGAATTAATTATTGCATGGAGTAGTATGTAGATAATATCAGTAACAATAATAGTAAGTAATCTTGAAGTGATAAAATTCATAAAACTCTTGATAGTATCAGTGAATGACTCCCAAGCATTAAATTAACAAAACATTTTTAAGGATATTGTCTTTAAGAATGACGTTAAATACAAATCACTTGTTGCCATCAAAAATGTTTATTTTAATGTAGCTAATGTTTTTGTGATAATTTCCTTGCAGATCAGAAGAGACACAGGACCCTTCCCCTGGAAGTAGAATGGATGAAGATGATGTTGAACAGAGAATTTTGAACACTGCATTGTCATTTGTTCCAATCCATGGTTGGAGTAAGAAGGCAATTATTGATGCGGCAAAAGCCGAGGGTTTTCCCAGTGTGACACACGGAATGTTTCCAAGAGGAGGTGGAGATCTTGTCCATCATTTTGTACGAAACTGTAACTCGGAGTTGGCCAAGAAAATGTCAAATGAAATGCAAGAGAGAGAAGAAAGTGAAGATTCAGCGTAAGTTGATTATTTTGATTTCCTCAGTACCAATGCACAGTACTGTAGATTTCCCATAATTCATTGTGATTTGTATCCTCGGAGATACCTGAGTGGTCTACCATGTCTCCCATGTGTAGACAAATTCACAGACTATTTATCAAAATTTTGAAAACGTACTTTTATGCACACCATTCTTCTCAATTGTCATTTTAAATAATTTGGAAAATTATGCATAACTGAGAGAGGAGATAGCATTTTTGTGAAATTTGCCAGAGATTGTGTCCTCAGCCATACAGAATAATGTGATGGAAAGTAGGGAGACTAGTTGCACCTGTTTTATGAAACAAAAGGATATTGATTTTACGCAATGGAAGTGACAAAAGAAATTTGCATGCTAAGTTTTCTCCGAGAATGACCCTTCAGTTCGTCATAACTTGCTGCCTAAAAAGCATGGCATTTGTAGTACCTAAAGAATGTGACTTTTATGGTTGTTTAGTGGTTATTTTGAAACTTTCACTGAAATATCTAAATGTACTTTTACTTGATATTAGTTATCAATTATTCTGATGCTGCACATTATTCCTTGCATACAGAACTGAAAAAGTTTTTATAAACGTAACCTTCAAGGATACAAATCAAAGAGAATTGTGGGTAATTTATTGTACTGTGCAATGGTAGACTGAAAGATCAGTCACATAAGGGCGCCCTCTATGTAAGAGGGGGTAGCGTAGAGAGTGCCTTCAAGCAATGGATCTTTTGATCTACCAGTATACCGATTGATTGAGTAACTCAGCTGGTTCTTAGGTCTGTGTTGACTGTCGACTAATTTTTTCAACTATCAGCGAATTTATCATTGCACCAGTCCAACAGACCTGTGAATATTGATGCACTTGTCTGTTAAAAAATGTCTACATTACTGCCAAACTGGACGTTTTGATCTCTTGACTTTCTTTGATGCTGGTGTTTGGATCACCAAGCACTGGTGTTTGGACCACCAAGCACTGGTGTTTGGACCACCAAATACTGGTGTGTTTGAACCACAAAATACTAAGTGGTTTTGTGCACCTAACTCCACTATTGTCTACTTACCCAAGAATTATATGTTACACATCAAGAAGGCATGAATAATTCAGGAAAAAGGGGCGGGGGAATGGGAAATTGGGAGATAGATGACACTAGTCTTGCCAGAACCTGGCCATGATAACTTGTGGGAAAATCAAAGTAGACAAACTGAGAGGGCTCGCTTAAAACAACAGAAAGATACCCGGTATCTAAAGACAAAATTCTACTTCATGTACCCCAGCGTAACTGAAAAACTTATGGCAATCATGCTGTCTCTCTCACCACTCCCTTCACCTTGAACAGTGTCCCATTACAAGTGAACCAGCCACTCTTGATACTTTCAAGAAGAACATCAACACTTTTCTGTTTAGTAGAGCATACTGAACAACTCTGACTCTGTAAAGCATCATTGAACACAACTGCATTTTGAAGTTGACGCTACTGAAATCCAGTGATTGATTGATTGGTTGGTACTGATCATAATTGAAACAGTCAGAAAAGTTGAGTAATTTCATGAAGTAATTGTGTTCAGTAAATTACAATCATACATATAATGTCACAAAAACAGATGTATGTCACTATAGTACAAGCTTTTGAGGAAGCTTAAAGTTTGAAAATCTCTAATTTAGCAATTTAGCAATGTAGGTTTTAAAAACACACTTTCAGTAACTTTTCTGAAATTATTAAGATAAATGTGTTATCATCATTATTATTACTGAATAACTCTAGGAAAATGTTTAATATCTAGACTGCCATTTCAAGTTCATTGAATTAGATTTGAACTGTGAAAGAGATGCCATATCATTATCATCGATGTGATGATGACCATGGCTGTGCAATCCACTGCCAGGTACTTTGTGCATCATTCTTGCTTGGCTGTTTTGTTTTCAGGAAAATAAGTAGAACAGCAATCATACGAGATGCAGTTGAGACAAGACTGCGCATGATTATTCCATATGTGGATAGCTGGCCACAGGCAATGGCATTGACTGCTCTTCCTGAAAACATCACGGAACATTTTAAGAACCTTGGTATTTTAATGGATGATATTTGGTTCTATGCAGGTGATAAATCTACAGATGTGAGTATCCTAGACAATACCTTCTTTGAATTCAGTGTCCATAAAATCTTGCATCAGAATTATACTGTATATGTACTCTGTTGCTTCAGAAAATTCTTAACCAACACCAGAGGGCTCCATTCGAAAATATGTGTTTTTCAACCATTGTAATGTTGACATTGTCATTGTGTGAGGGCTCCCTACACTGTACTCAGTCACCTGGCTTTTCATGGAAGCAGCATGCAGCAGTTACTGGCTGGCAAAGCGACAGTCTGCTGAAGTTTATTCCTCCAGTTCGTTCTGTTTTGATCTTTTTTTATGCCTACAGACTTGGAGCAAGTCTAACGGCTCCCATCAAAGGTGGAAAGTGTTTTCCACAGTCTATCATTAAGTACTCAGAAATATCTTGTCATCAAATTTGTCCTCATACTTCAGATATACCGGTATGATGGCATAATTTTCGCATTGACTTTCATATGCTTTGACATTGTATTGCTTCACACACAGTAACTACCAACAGAGTCAGTTTTTAATATACCAATGTCAGCAAGTCTTGTCTGTGAACACAAAAATTCAGCCTTAAAAAATACTTTAATTTGCAAATGATTGAAACTATCATTGTAAATTCTTATTTCATGTGATGAACCATATTTATAATGTACCTTCTCCGGCTTCATGTGAAAAGTATGAATATAGACTGTCAGTAGACACGTGGCAGAATTTGAATATTCAAATCACAGAGATGCATGTGTCTATTGTGAAAGGGACCTTTGAACTACATTTCACAGAAACTGCTTCCAAGGAGAGATCTATAGAAGTGCTTCATAGTAACTGTTGCAGTTTTTGGGTGTAACTTCCCTCTTTTAGTGTCATGTTGAAATGTTTTACTTTTCTTTATTCTGCATTCACTGTCATAGTACTGATTACTGTGGATACACAATAGTTAACTAAATTAACTAAATTATGCCAAGTGTATTTCATCAGTTGATGAACCTAAAAATATAATGCTTTACTCAAGTGAACTTCCAACAATGACATTGATTTCAAGCTCTTCTTTCTATTCAATTCAATTAAGATGTGTCAAGGCAGTATACTGATCATTGTAATTTGTTTATACACTATTTTAATTTCAGTTCAGCTGGTATACGAAACGAGCAAGTTTAGCCGTTGTATATAAAACAACAGAAATGTGTCTTATTCAAGATAATTCACTTGACTTTGAAGAAACATGGTCATTTTTGGACAGAAGGCTTGCAGACGCGGCATCTGTTGGTCACCTTAGAATGACTGTAAGTTTTCAATAATTGTTTTGCTTCTCGGACTGAAATTCAAGTACCACAATTATACGGATTGAAAATGGCTATTAGCAAACTTACTTAACAAAGACAACAAATTCTGAAAATTTGTGTCTGATCCATCTTCTGGTATCGTACACAACAATGTGACGGAATTTGACTTTTGTAATTACATCCTGGAATAGAACACCTATAAGTCCCAGCATAGTGATACTTGGCATATAATTATTTATTTATCAATCTTTTACAGTTGGAGCAGTTCAGTAGAAACTTTGGTGTAAATGCGACTACAGCATTTGAAACAGTAAGTTTACCCTATTGTTTTTCAAGTGAAGTGTAAGTTTTTGTGTTCCTACCCTAAGCATATTGAAGTACCCACTGTTCAGATTTTCAACACAGCATCTCTACTATGTGCAAAATGCACAATTACTGTTTACATTTGAATTCTACACCAGCCAACAATATCAATACATTCTACAAAATTATACAGACTGAGTTTACAAGCTAAATACTCTGTGCATGTATCTTGATAGCGAGAGAACAAGAAACTGTTGTTAACATTAAAAACTAAAATAGTGAAAGAGCACCAAAATTTTAAGGCTACTGGCCGTTTAATACAAACCAAAAATTTGAATTTTGGTATTTCATGGTTATTCACATTGTATTATCATTGTTGGCTACCGGTATCAATTGTGAAGTAGAATAATAATATTCAAAGATGAAATCTGTGCCTTGATAACTTCAATAACGGACTCTCTTGCTATAAATCTTATCTTGCTGTGAACTAGAAAGACTGAAAAGAAGGCTCATGAGGAAGTTTGTCGTTTGGAGAGTGAGAGGCTGTTCTGTGCAAATATTTTTGTAATTCCTCATTCTTGCCTTTATGCGTTTTCTTTCAGGTGAGAAACATGGCTGGTTTGAATGTTAGAAGTAGATGATTTCACAGCTAAGAAGTGTACACTACAAGATGTACGCTATGAGATAGCATTCAATTTCACCAAGTTCATGGCTCAAACCCAACAATCTGCAGTAATGTCACTTAGGTTGCTCTCTTTGTCAAAGGTTACATAAATATACTTCAGTGAAGTTTCGGGATTGTTAATGGTGTGAGAATTTGAATTTTGCAAGTACAGTATGATGTATTTTGCCCTATAAAATAGAGGACAAATTTACACTAGCTTTCAGTGTTGTTGCTATCCGTATCAGGCTGTTTATTTGAAAAGTGTTATAGTTACTATGATGTCATTGTGTGGCAGTGATAGTACATACATATAGGTGTGTGAGCAGCATTGACTTTCGCTCAGTGCAATAGTTTGGATATTTGTAATGTGGTGCGCTGTTTTTTCTTAACAGAGATTTGAACATAGATCCAAGCTAAGATACCACGTAAATATCTTTCTCAGTCCCGAATCATGATTATGTACTTGATAGCAAAGCCTACAGAAGTTACTTCAAATACCAGTGGGTGAATAAAAGTGTCTAATCCTTGAAAACAACACTGTGTGTTGTCAGAATGGAGTGCACGTTGTGATGTCTTGACAACTGTCCAATGCATGATGTGATTTCAGAAGTACAGTAATTATTAAAACAGTAGCTGATCTGCTTTATGCTGCTGATGATGAAACCATCAAATAACAGTATTTGCAGAAACTTGAAATACATTCAGAAATGGAAGGACTGGTAAACCGCAGATCAGCTGAGCTACTTGTCACGTTTCCAAAGTTGCATTGAAATCAACTGCAAATGAAAATTCGATAATTAGGAGTAAAAATGGTCACATTGTTTGTAAAATCACTCTAAGTATAAATTTGTGTCAATTTTATATTCAAACATTGAGTGTTTTCCATGAACATTTTCATAAAAATGAAATAAATTCAAATTGTGCATGTATTTGTTTCGTTGCCCCATGGGAATAAGAGAGCATTGTTATTATACAGCAGTTTGCATTAAAATGTTTTTGAACTGAATGATTGTCTCAGTTTCTTACATTTACAAGTAATACAAATCTTGTGACAGAAAATGTGACAGACCTAACAGATAAGCAAAATTCACTTGCATCACCAAATGACCTTGGATCATCAAGGCTGTCATAGTATTATGGGATATACTTTCCTGTAGAATAGTTATTACATTAAACACAACTTTAATAAATGTGTTTGTACAACATGGTCAGTAATGTACAGAGCTGTAGATGAAACAAATTCAAAAACAGTCATTAGTGAAATCCTACTGATGTGGCAATTCCAGAAGAAAACAAGTGAAGACTTGATTAGCATTGATCTAGCCCATTTGCCGTATAATAATATTGTTTTATTGGTAGTTATTTTAACCCTTATCCTGCCAAGTTCATGTGTCACCAGGTTGAGTAAAATCAGTGAGAAATAAGATCCTCAATACGGTATGTTGCATTTTATCAAAGACTCAAAAATTAAAAGGCTTCTGAAGCTTCTAAACATGCTTTTACTGCCTTCATCTCAGACTTCCGTTAACGCAAAATTCTGCGTATTCACGCATAATTACTCTGAAGTATACAAAGTAAATAGACGTCTGTGTAATCTGAGGTATGCATTGAAAAAAACCACAGTCTCCGCAATAAAGACATGAGCACACATGGTTTCCCTCCATTGCGTAGTTTATCCAGGACTAAAAATCAATGTTTGCTGATAAAAATGTTTATTATTTTGCAATATTTCGTCCTACATCCTGTCAATTATGTCGCGTCAATTGTTTCCTTCAAGGCTGTACCAATAGAAATGTAACGTGTAATGTTCATCGTTATTTAAAAAAAAAGTTTTTTCCCCATTGTTCAAATGCGTACTTACCCTGAAGATCTCCTTGTTGAATATCAACAACTTAAGCTAATGCTAAGCAGACTTAGAAATAATAGTTAAATGGCCAATCTGCGCGTTTCTTTACAACGATTATCGTGAACTCTTTCCAAATATTGCAAAGTTGGCCATAATTGCAGCCATGATTCCAGTCTCATCTGTCCCGTGTGAACGTGGGTTCAGTATCCAAAACAGGATTAAAACATCGCAACATAGTTGTATGAGTGAAGATGTCATAAATGATCTGATGGTGATAACCATGGAAGGCCCAAAACTTTGCGAATTTGACTTCAGAGTAGCGATGATAGAGTTCAGACAGCAAAGATATCGTCGGAAGTAGTAGTCTAAATAATTAGTAAGAAATGAATATGTTGTCGGACAAAAGAACACTGAGAATTAAAGATTGTAAAACTCGTGAAAGAAAAAAAATTGTCCCTGCTGATGTATATTGAACACTTTATTCATTGACTTTTGAACTTGTTTTTGATATCGCGTGTACAACTATTTTATACTGGTAGGTACTTTAGTTTTACACACTTTAGATACATTTTACACAAATTAAAGCACCATTTGCTTTCAGCCTTATGCAGGTTTGAAAATCCTAACGGAAGCTCTGTAATCTGCCAAAACACACCATTCCAAATTCAAGTACTAACAGGTGAAAATATACCAGTATATATATGTTTTTAGCTCAATACTGTGTTTTACTGACTTAACAGATACAGGAGCATCAGGCTTGTCAGAGTAATGGTTACAAAGGTTTTTGTAGTTCTGTTTACATAAAAACAGCAATGTCCTCATTGTAATTTTCAAGGCCTGCTCTAGCTTAGAGATATGAAGAGTTCAAGGAACTTAATGTTGTCTCTGTTTGGTGTATGTCACTCTCCCTCTATTTTTTAATCAAAATATTTCCTGTATCTTCTGCTTATCACAGAGTCACATCTTTGAGTTGCTAGAGGGATGTTACCATAGGGAAGTCATCAAATATCATTTTAGGTGTTCCCTTTGCTTTGAGTATCACGACACTCACATCCTGGTGTCTGCTGAAGTTGACCCTGTTATCAGATATTTCCGATGAGTCATTACAGACACAAGCCAAACACAGTACAATAATGTCCGCCAAATTCAATGCTATCACTGCTTGTGTTATGACAAGCAAAGGTCATGTATTGTCATATTTATGTAGTAAAGAAATGGTATATGTCAACAGCTTTGATTTGACTGTTACAGATTTTTTTAAACCCCAATAACTGCGAATATGTAGTAAAGCGATCTCAAAATATCCAGAGTTTTCCAAGTTTTCTTTGAGTAAGACCCATTAAAGACTGAAAAAAATGTATAGTGCTGTCATATGTCGAAAGTGGCATGTATTTTCAAAAGTTTTAACATCGTTTTAGATTTCCCGCCATCTTCAAAAACTAATGATGGGACAGAGAAAATAAAGATTACAACAGGAAAATGTTGGCCATCATGTGTTGTGCATTCAAGTAAATGACATCATGCTTGTTCCTTTTCTGATCACGATGTGTATGTGCAGGAAATACTGCATTTTTTGTACTTTTCCATGGGGGCACCATTTTACGAGTGTGGCACATTTATTATTTAACCTGATAAAACATGTAGACATGGTCCAACTCAGCAAGCAGCGCTACCTCTCTACACATTATTCAGTTAACACATACACAAACCAACTTTGATTTGAAAATAAAATCATGAAAATAAATACTTAAATTCTCAGCTATTCTGCCTTTAAATGGTTTATTTCAATCAGCCTATACTTGTATTCATAACTGGTTGCATTATTATATTGAAATGGCTGCATCTTTTTGCTTTATATTAATACTGTGAAAATTGCTGTACAAATTGCCATACCATGTTAGTGCACTTACTGAGCAGCGTGTGCTCAAAAGTTCAAGTGAACTGGTCAAAATGTCGTGGTGTACCGTACTGTATGCTTTATTACTTAAGTATCACACTTTCAAGTTTCCGCTGCACAAAACATGCAGCAGAGTGAACTATGAGGAAAAATTATGTATGTGAAATAGTTGTTGGATTGCATCAAAATCTCACTCTTAAGTGTAGTTTTGTAGGCTTAGATGGACTGTACCACTGACAGATCACGCAACACCAGGCTTAGGTGGACTGTACCACTGATGAATCACGGGGACACCAGGCTAAGGTGGACTGTACCACTGACGAATTACAGGGACACCAGGCTAAGGTGGACTGTACCATTGACGAATCACGGGGACACCAGGCTAAGGTGGACTGTACCACTGACGAATTACAGGGACACCAGGCTAAGGTGGACTGTATTTTTGACAAATCAATGATACTTCATCTCTATTTCATCAGTAAATTACAAGAAAATTCTGATTGGCCCAGCAATATGGCAAAGGCTACATGTAGCAGAATGTGATTGGAAGCTGGTAGAGAAGTCGATACGACACATGTTGTGATTGGGTGCTGGTGGGAAAAGATGAATAATAATAGTAGAAACCAATCATGGGATTTTTAACCTTTTCATTTTTACAAAGACTGATGCAACAAGGAAAACAAACCTCAGTGACAGTATATCACTGTCACCTTTCATCTCAGTCAGACAACTGTGGTCAATTTGGTGCACTTTAATTCCTGCAACATACCGGTAGTACACATGCAAGTGTTTTAAAATCTATGCTATTGGACCAGCTGACTTGAAATAGTCATAGAACCACATACAGTAGAGTGGTTCTTTCACTCTACTGTCTGTGATACAACATTATTCGTTTACAACATGACAAGTCAAGCAGTGTACTTTAAAGGAATCCAGTATTAAGTAATTTACAATTGAGTGAATGAGAAAGTGTTCCACAAGTGACATATGTGAAAAAGGCTGTCATTTTGTTTCTCAGTTTCAATGGATACGTCCACAATTTGAGGAGACAGAGAAACTTTGATGAGTTGTTACCTTACACTTGAATTGCTCATAAAAAATTGTGCACAAAACTACACGTGTAACATTCAATTGTTTGATATCATTTTTATTCTGTGTATCATACATGTATTTTACGAGACAGACTGCACAGTTCTGCTTGTTTTCGATTTGACCAAACCAAGGTTTAAAATGTGGTCATTGGCTGGCTGCATCGAAAGTGAGCAGAAACCACTGTTCCTTTGCCAAGTCTGTTTACATTCAATGTCATGTTCAGTTGGTGAAGACTTGCAATTTGTAACAGCCAAACTGGTGTGCAAAATTTTCTGGCTTGATAAAGACAAGCCAGTGAAAACTGAGCAAAGTCAACGGTTTGCAAAGACTATTCTATAGAGCAATATTTACATTTATGCCTATGTCTTGTCACAATGCCAAAAATAACACAATCCTGAAAATGTTTCTCAAAAGTTCAATAAAACACTGCCCCAGGCACAAACAGATCCTTCATAATATTACACTACATTAAAAATTCCTTAACCTTCCGGGATTGTGTCCTGGAAGGGTAACCAATTGTCTGGAATACATATTGTAGGATTATGCATTGCAGCTATTATGCTGTGGTAACTGCCTAAATAGGTCAATATACAATGTAAATGAAACATAAAAGGATGTCCCTATGTAAAGAAACATAGTTTACCAATCTGTTATAAAAATTCAGTTGATTTTTTGAAGAGAATCATGTTGTAAACTGAAAATTACCATGACAACAGCATAGTCCTTGCACACAGTAAGTGTCCTATGGCTGATTTACTGGTATCTCTGTATTTGTCAATACATTATTATTTGTCAGAAAATTACAATATACAGGACAGTGGCCACCAGGCATTGTAAACACCAAAAATTATTTGTAATGGACAGATCTTCATACCAGATGAATCTTGTTTGTGTTCGGATATTCTAAGGAAGCTGCTAGTGTCACTATATGGTAAAAATAACTAAAACTCGACTGGTTTGGCATGAACTCTTTGTGTTCAGAACTAAAACACAAAGATGTTTCAATAGTTAAACCCAGCCTGGCTTAATTCTGCATGACATCATGGGATATACATGTAGTTTGTATTCTGGTCACCATGGTCACTTTAATGAAACCAATAAACAAACAAAAACAAACATACACTTCTGGTACTGCAAGTTTTCATGAACATACACAAATCAGTCAGAGTCATTTTGGACCTTATATATAAAGCTTGTGAGCTGCAAATGTTAGACAACATCAGTAGTATCCCATGATGCCACAGTCAATAAGCAGATGACATCAATGTCCTCTGCACTGCAAGGAGATACTGTATCAAAATATTGGTAGCTTTGACCAAAAAACTGATTTACTTTTGCCGTTACAAAAGCATAAGTATAATACTATTTGTGTACAGTTGTATGCCTTGTTACTTATTTGAAATTCTGATCTATGATATGTACCAACAGTTTGCAACTTTGTTTGTTGGTGGCTTTGTCTAGTCTACGGAAACTGCTATGCCCAGACTCTCTCAACCAATCATTTGCCTGTACTGTGCATAGTTAATGACCATAGTATCAAATATTGCAGGAAAAAAATGAAGTGACTTATATTCTAGATTATAGAGGAGGCAAATTTGTGTGTTGCTCCTTGAGGTACCTGCCCTCTGATATTGGTTTCAAATGATCAAACTGGTATATAATGTATCACCACAACATCATACAAGAATGCAGTGACAAAAATGACCCATCCATTCTTTTTTCAAACAGGAATGACAAGGCTGTAAAATTTTAAACTGACAAAGTCCCATGCTGAAGAAAGGTAGAAAAAACCACAGAAATCAATAATTTACTTAAAATGAACACATTCCATTTGGAACTACAAGTATGTGGTATTACAGTGTGACCATTGATGAACCTTGTAGAATTTACCGGTTTTAATTACTCAAGTACACGTACACAATTCCTGTGACTGAAACTTGAACATCAAGGCTGTCAGGGAAGCAGTTCAGTTAAAATGTGACGGTGTTGTTGTCATTGTACATACTATCTGGCAGATCCATTCAGTACAATTGATATGTTCATACGTATATGTACAGTATATCAACATGAATGAGTAACCAAGACAGAATGTGTGGCATGCTGTCTGAATTTCTGTTACAGGGATGTTTTTTGCTCTGGACTCTGATGGATTGATCTTCAATATCCTACGACAAAGACAAGTCCTATTTGTGTGCAAATGTAATGACTTGAGCAAAGTACAAGCATTTTCTGGAGATCACAACACAATGATGTGACCTGTTGAACTGTTACAGGCAAAACTTTCTTTTGTTTAATTTAGAATCATTCTTGAAAATTCCTCCAAACTTGAATACCACTGTGTACACCATACGCTGTTATATCTAAAATAGTCATTTATACATGTGAGCTTGTACAGCTGATCAAAAAATGTACATTTCCAACTTTCACTTTTTCAAGTAGAATATATTTACAGAACAACTTGCTACCATGGCTTCAAAGGCTAAAAATCGTATGAACGTACATATTACAAAACAAGTGACAATTTTGAATCTTTTTTTTTTGGTTAGGATGGGGTTGGAACATTTAGGAAACTGGAAGCAGAGCTTGAAATTAAAAAGTCATGTTTATGTGAAGGCGAATGTGAGGCACCTACATACTCATGGATAATTCATGCACCAGTACTTACTACAGTTTCTCTCTCTGAAATTCCATGACACCTACACACAATGCTTTAGCACTGATTTGTATCTACAGGTCTCAATGCAGTCAGTTTTGAATTTACAAGGTATACAGAAGCACATGTTGTGGTTTGATGTCCAAACAATCCACCTAAAACAGCCACAGTTCATACTGCAACCAGTATCTTAGTTTCAAACAAAACAATTCCTAGGTCATGACATGGCATACCATAATACTGAGTCACCATGGTAATTTCGTAATTCCATTTTTGTAAAGGTTGATTCAAAAGTAACCATTACTTATTGTGAAATAATAATAAATATCTTAACACTATTGAACGCAGGTATTAAACCATG
Organism: Ptychodera flava; assembly: GCA_001465055.1. Classification (NCBI taxonomy): domain Eukaryota; kingdom Metazoa; phylum Hemichordata; class Enteropneusta; family Ptychoderidae; genus Ptychodera; species Ptychodera flava. The sequence goes on from LD356678.1 coordinate 33,533, forward strand.
ACAAGATGGTGTCAGATTTGCTTGTTAGATTTATTTCCTCATCTAACTGCATTCACATTGTCACTTGCCTGGTAGTCATAATCTATGTGATAGTGTGACCTGTAGGTTACTCATTACCAAGTCAACACCTAGTACATACACCATGTCATGTGCACACTGAGGTAGGCCATAACAAGGCACAGAGTCCAATGGTCAATCAAGACAGATACGACACAGTTCTTGTTAAATTATTGATCTGTGATACACACGTACTGGCATTACTCTGGTATTTGTCATGCACTGTGTGGGTTAACACCCTACGCAATCTTTGCTTCCCGTCTCATACACACTTTTGCACAGTAAGCAGCGTTGATTTGGTCAGGTTTCAGGATTGACATAGTCCACCTTACACACAGACAACAAAGAACTTTAAACCAGATAATATGGCATTTGTCACTTTCTGTGTTTTGTCATTTGATTCAATAAAAAGGCTGTTACTTCTACATATTTAATCTTTAGTCAGTCTACATACATGGGTGTGGTTGTTTTGTTATGCTTACTTCCTGCAACTGTGAGACATTTCGTTAATAACTTAGGCTAAAACAGAGCCTCTTTCTGAAATTAATTACAGACAATCTTGTGTTCAGAAGGCCAAATTTTCATCAAATTTGATAAGAGACTGAAAAGCCTACTGAAAAGCCTGTGAATGCATTTATAGATGACCTACACTTCTGCCTGTACAGTGAACCAGGAAGTAGTTTTGCTATCTGTATTCAATGATACAACACCAGGATATGAAACACTGAGCCATGTTGTTTTGCTTGAAATTATTTATAGTGCAAGGCCAAATCAAACCAATACAAAAATGAGATTATGCATCAAAGGAGTATAATTTTTGAATCTCACTGCAAAAAGATGGAACTCTGCCATGCTAAAATGGCTATACTTTGGACTGTTGTAAAGACTCAAACTAGTGGTTTTTTTATTTTATTCATTGTATTAAATTTTTTACCCACGTCTCTTTACATTTAGGAAAAAATATTGGGAGGTCTTGTCTTGCTCCTTTTTATGTTGGGTGATGCAGCAAGAATGGCCTGACACACAGCTTTGACAGGTTTTTATGATTTACCTGCCAAAATTATGCTACATGTATAATACTAGTTTTATGGCACAAAGCAAAAAAATCTGCTAGCATTTATGTACTTAACTACTCCTCCAACTGTCAATCAAAAGTTATCATCTGCTTTTGTTGTTAGTCTTGCTGCCATGGTAACAAGCAAACTCTGCAGTGTGTGCATATCATTGATTTAAAGAAATGACCTCAATACAAATTTCAAGGGGCACTAGTATTGGTTGTTAAATTTGTAACTTGCCAACACAGAAACATATTAGGAGAGATAGCAGCACAATATAGTGTGTGCTGTCTTTGCAATTTTGTCTTTCTCAAAAGAGAAAATGTTGGGAAAAGAAGCTAACTTGGAAAAGAAAAAATTTGCAGTTTGCATAAAAACGATTTAAACTAAAAACAGTCACTTAAAACCCATGATGGCAAATAGCTTTGAAGTCTTCACTGTGTACTTGCAACTGGAAAGTTTGTCCGAGAGTTGTCTCTCTTGGAAAAGTCTAAGGTGACCCTGTATGACAGCATATTTTGATTTCTGAGAGTTTAGTACAACATGTTTTAGAGATGGACAAATACAATTTGCACTTGATATTATATGTACATGTCTAGGCAGAATGAGGAACATTGTAATACAAATGATCTGCATAGCACTGATCTCAACTGTGCACTGTATATTGTAAGGACAAGGATTTTTTTGTGTTGTCAAAAATATTGGTGGGATTATGAACATTGCAAAAATGAGATTAGATCTGCACATGACATGTGGCTCAAATAAAGTAAGTGACCAAGTTTGTTATACATTATCTGTGTGATTGTAAGGTTGAAATTGAATGGATTAGCTTTCCATTTGGACTGTAACAACAGTTGAATACAAACACACTCTTCATCATTACACTTATGACAGAAACATGGTGAACAAACTTGTACAGGTGCTACGTCTTGTCACTTGACCTACTTTAGCCACACCCATCTACGTGTACACATCATAGAACAGCTGCAAGTTTGTTCTGTTTAAGTAACAGACTTAAAGAAAGCTTTTAAGACATCTTCATCTTGATATGTGAGACTTTAGAAATGATTCTCCTCAAGATATCCCTTTATCCTAGTGGGTAGAGGTAATTTCTGGATATGGTCTCTGCGGATGAAGTCTCGTATGACAAATCTGCATAGGTATTGCAGGGAAGGGACCTTTGTGAAACGCGACACAGGACTCGTCAGTCGTACTGGGTATGAACGTACTCCTGGCAATCGTTCCCTTGAATAGCAGAATACCCCAGCTCTGGAATCATTCATGGAATGTTCTATCAAATCCACTATGGAATGGTACCCTTCTGGTTCTGATAGAGGATAGAAACTAAACAGCCCATTACTGTGTTCAATACGAGTGTGCAATGTTCTTCCATTTGAACGAAAACTCAAACTGAGCAAATATCTATCATCTGAACTATCACGCACAAGAAATGATCCATCAGGCATGTTGCTGAGTTTCTCTTCTGCTTCATTCCGGGTCAAAGGTCCCCAGTACCATGGTCTCTTGGATAACTTGTTCAACTCTCTGGTTAGACTGTTATGTGGCTGATCATTAACCAGATCATACACTGGTGCAGGCAAATCTTTGAAGTGGTCAGCATCACAGGAGTCAAAACCTCTATCAGAGAATGACTGATTAGTTTTGTGCATAGACACAGATCTGATGCTCTTTGCTAGTTTCGGATTGGGTGCTCTCTTTGGAATGGCTGGTCCTTTGTGGTTGACTAACTCTTTTTCACTTTGACTCAAAGTACTGCTGTTATCAGTGACTTTGGTTTCCTTGTGGCTGATATGGGTGGAGGTAATGGCATAGTTCATGGCCGATTGGCTTTGCGCCCTTGATGACCTTACAAGATCGTCTCCATCGACATTTTCGTATGTGTCATTAGCATTACAGTTGTACTGATTTGCACCATGTCTATTTCCGAAGGATGATGTCATCACTTCTTTTGTTTCATTGTCGTCGTCCCCCTCTCCCCCTCCCGTCCCCACTTCGTTGTGTACTTCAACGTGCACTTCGAATTTGTCCAAGGCCTCTTCGGAGTTAAAGGCACGTAGCGGGCCAAACGAGCGGCGACTACGGTCGCGCATGCTACTGTAAACTTTTGGTCGAGGTGGTCGGTTGTAATAGTCGAAATCTGAGTTTTCATTGTTCGTCGGTGATGTTGGCCGGGTCTGTTGTGGGAAGGCATCTTCTGAAGAACTGATGGAACCCCTTCTCCCACGCCCCTTTCGCTGTGTTTTAGCTGCAATTCTCTTCTTTACTGTTTGTAGGAAACTCTCCTTCACTTTCTGTCTTTCGATATCACCGTTTACTGCTGTTTTGGGCCGTTCTGGCTCAGCCACCTCGATGGAGCTCAAAGATCGCCCATTTTCGTCGGTTGTACTCGGTTCGCGATTTTTACGGTGAAACGTGATTTTTAAGCCTCTTACCGTGAATTTCTTCATCGTGAAGATATCAGTTGAACTTAAACTGTTCTTGTTTTCATTGTCCACAAAAAAGTTGATCTTTCCGAAGTGAAATAGAGCAACTTGTCCAAGTACTTTAACACAATGCTACTTCCTGCTATAAATAGTACTGTTTTAAGCACGACAATGGCGACTTCTCGCGAGATTTGGTTAATGTCTCGCAAGCCTGGAGCCCTGGAGAGGGCGTTTTATCATTTTCTGGTTCTTTCATCAAGCGGCAGCAACGTACGTACGTGCATACATGTTGAAGCCTCGGAGTCGGGGTGGAAGCAGCTGCAATAAATTGTATCCCAAGGGGCCGTGCGCGGGCTATTTCTGTCGTGTTGGCTGTGTAGCGTATTTTACTTACATTTGTAACCCTAAAAACGTTCCATCTATGGGTGGATTTTCTGAGCTAAAAGTTTAGAACTATTCGCACCATACCAGCCCTTCCACGACGTACCAGTTCCCCCCTTCCCCGTCGCTCCCTGTTCGCCTTAAAAAGTCCTTCTATCCCATTTCTTAATATAACAGTTTTTCACTGCCATCCTGTATCACGTGATTTAATTGCCTGCTTAATTTGACAGTGGCTGTAACTGTTGATAATTATTTTTGTAGAGTAACAGATACGTACATTTACTAGCTTGCTCTCCTACCCTTACTTATTAAATATCAGTCTATAAAACATGTGGCATATATTGTATTAAATGCAGTCTCATTGTCGAGAAACGAATAACTATCCAAAAAGTTTTAAGCCATGACATTGCTTATTACATACTCGCACGCCACGATTACTGGTTGCACTCTGAGCATTTAGACGTTTGGCTTTACTAAACGAAAGAACTAAGAAATAGGGGGATCGTCACGGTGCTTTCAGTGTTGCGGCCCCCTTTCTTTGGAACAATCTTCCACTTGAGACCCGATGCTCCACTACTCTTTCTTCTTTTAAATCAAACCTTAAAACGCACCTCTTTGAGTTACTCTTTTTATGTGTGTCTGTTTAACAGTGACATTTAACAGTGAATGATTCCTGCCATCAAGTTGTTTGAATGTTGATACCTGCGATTCTTTTGAGTCACCTCCGACGCTCAGGAAAGCTCCACCCTTGCCGCAGATCAGTTAAAATCTGATTCATCAACTCGTCGCTTTCGCCAGTTTGTAACCGTAACAGGGTTTTATTTGATTGGATTTGATTTATATAAATGTCACTCTGTGTCTGTTCAACGAGTTATCTCAGATCTCATCAATGAGCCTGATATATTGTGCAGTGCAAAAATGTTTAAAAACTGTTATATATTTGATTGTCACATATCGGACAAATTGACAGAAAATGTATTCATTAAAGTTTGCAATACCTTTCATGTCTTTCTGATTTGCTGCAGCATATGACCAGTAGTCTTGCAGTTTACATTTCTAGTAGTCACGTAATTTACAGTACTATATAACTTTTTATAAACACCAGTACTATTTGAATTTGGCGTGCACTCTCAGGATTTAGAAGCCAATATATGGGTACAATTCTGGAGGCGTTGAGAGTGACACAACAATAAATATTAAGTCCTGATCAGGACAGGTTGAAGAGATCTTAAATCACTGAAATGAAAGATCGTTATGAAATTCAAACTAAAAAAAACTTGTAGTCTGTGTTTGTATTTGTATTATTTGTATTCTGCCCATATAGTTCAAATAGGAGATTATCATGAATGCTAAAACAACAACAACAACAACAACAACAACAACAACAATTATAATGATAATAATAATAATAATAATAATAATAATAATAATAATAATAATAACAATAACAATAACAATAATAATAATACGTGTTTCTATGATTTACATCCTCGCTTAGCTTCCCATGCTCACAAAAAAACCAAGATGCCACATATTAGATAATTTGACATGCAAATTAGTTCCTAAAATACCCACAACTGCGGATAGACTTGTAAAAACTCTGCCAGAGGAATACTTAACAACATCTAGCTGATTTTCTTTAGCTGATATAGCTTCCATACGTTTAAGTTGAATTTGATTTCAAATCATCTCGTCGAAAAATTACAAATAGATATAGCTCATAGGGCTGGAAGTGGTAATATGTGTTCGAGTACACTTCACGTGACTTTTTGTTGTTTACTGATAATCTATATCGAACTAATAGTGACGGATGAATTCAACCTGGCGGGAAAATTTTTCAATTCAGCATACGATAGAAATATATACATTAAAGCACATGTTCTTTATTAGTTTGTACAAAGTATATTCGTGTGTTGATCATGCATTACAGCATATTTCGTTCATAAGTCCACTCACGGTCCCTCCACAAAAAGGGACCGTGGTCTACTTACATAGTTTGATCTCGCAGTACGTATTTAGAAATGAAAATGTCGATTCGTCGAACGGATCAATACAACGGTGACAAAGCCGACAGTTTGATCAGTATTCACCTTGCCTTCTGCACTTTTGTTGATGAACAAAACAAAATCATTGATAGTATTGGTAACATCTGTACTATCTACGCTACCATTGACATCGCTGACGTCATACTAATTCATGAATGTCTTCCTCCATTGTCCCGTCGCAAGCACACACGTAGAGCTTCCACGACAAATTCAAAGAACTCGAAGACTGTGATAACAGACAGACCAATATAAAGTCCCAATGAACCACCGATATCACTGAACAAGCTCTCTATCTGTTAAATGGGAATGATGAAAACGTGAAAATTTCATCGTCTAAATTTTCATTTGCTTGTTTGATCACCAGCTCCGATGTTCAGATTGTAGAAAAAAGCTTAAAGCCGCCCTTCTCAATCCCTGGTTCTCGCATTAGCAAATGTGTCAACAGCCCATTAACAGTTTGTCATTCTTTTGTTTTCCATTGAATATGTTATCAAGTAAATAATATTTATATTAGATAAATCTGATAATTGAGTGGGGGCTTCGATTGAAAGAGTTTGATCATTTCATAATAACTGTGTGTTGTGTGACTCTCCACCTACACCCATCACTGCCTTTATAGTATTAGCAATTTCAAAGTTATGTCATCACTAGTCCGATCTAAACTTTGTTCGACCGTTTTGAAAGGACGTCAAGCTAATTGAATCAATTCGATGACACATACAGGTTAAAACAAAAGCCTTACTGGGTAAGCCGGTTCTTCACGTATTTCCTGGTAGGTAAGCTCGTCGTAGTGTATGTCCACGTTCGAAAGGTTCAAGCTGAAGAGAAGAATGACATTGATTGATGGAATATAAGATATGACTTACAGAGAACAATAGATAAGAATACAGGAATTATAAGTGTATTGTTACTATTGTTTAATTTCACCTACCTGGCAGCCTGAAGGTCATTGATGTCACATGTTTTTGCGTTGGTTGAATGCAGCGACCTCAGTAGGTGTTTCTTGGTCAGAAAAGATAAACAGAAAACTCATTTAGAGTAATAATGCAGCCGTCCGTTTTCAAGATATGATCTACAGGTCCTGGCAAATACATCAAGCATGCATGTACAACGGTACACTAACCAATTGAACTTTGGGAACATTGACGCGGTGTTTCATTTGCATTTTGGTCGTCCAGGTAATACGCGTCTCAAAATTAAATGACTTTGAACTCAAACTTTCCTCAAGTAAACTTTAAACCTGCGCTTTCGATTAAAAGAATAAAAATATGGGATCACTGTGCAAAATTTGCCACTAGAGATACTTTGACTTCAAATTACCGATATTTTAAATTCAAATAGCGCAAAACCTGTGTTGACTCTATGGCTAAAAAGTAAAGTTTATATTCTCACGAGGATATGCCGTTGTAAAAACAGTTGCATTATCTGTTGGCGTAACGGCTTTGCGAAATATTGATAAACATTAAAAGATAATAGCAAATTTACACCATCAAGCATATTCGCTATGTTTGTAGGGTGGCATCTTATTCACTTTGGCGGATAAGTAAAATTAGAAAATTGTTAGACCAGCCCAGTGCTGAAAAATTGGTTCACGCTTTTGTCACATCGAAGTTAGATTATTGTAACAGTCTACTTTTTGGCCTACCTGCATATAAATTGAGCAAGCTTCAACACATTCAGAACTCTGCTGCTCGTTTGGTAACTGGACGGAAGATGGGCCGTCACATTGATATGACATCTATACTCAAGGAGTTACATTGGCTTCCAGTAGAAGAACGAATCCGTTTTAAAATTGGGGATTTCTTTGTTTGGTTTTTAAAATTGTCCATCAAGATGAATTGGTTCCAAATTACTTATCAGAACTAGTAACAATTGATAACCCAGTACATAATACCAGAAGGAGTGTCGGTGTAAGATTGAATCCCTTTTCTGTCAAAGATCACGGGAAACAACTTTCTAGAACACATGGTGACAGAGCTTTTAGTGTGTATGCCCCTAAACTGTGGAATAGTTTGCCGTCCGAACTTCGGATGATAAAGAAATTCGCTCTTTTTGAGAAGTCTCTTAAAACCATTATTTTTCATCAATGCTACTGTTGACTTGGATATATTTTTTACCTGCATGTTTTATAGGTTATTTTTTTTATCATTTTTAGTGAATTTTTTAAAAATATCTTCTTTGCTGTTTTTAGGTGGGATCCTTTAGTCTAGATTTTAGCTTGCTGGATTTTATCGATTGTTTTTAATTACACTCTTTCCTCTGTGAGTTATTTTGTATTTTCTGCGTTTATTTTAGTTCTTCCAGTAATTTTCTGTAATGTACAGACCACTGAGACAAGGTGTGTAGTGGTCTTTAAACAATAAATTATTATATTATTATTATTATCAAGGAGCTCATTTTTAATTCTTTTGACAGACTTCTCACTCACCAAATTAATTGCCATTTTCAATAATACAAAAATGCTGTCAATATATTCTTACCAAGTAAACTTTGGATGGCCACATCGACTGAGCTATTCTTAACTCATAATTGGTGTCCCTAAAATCGAAAGGAAAATAATCGAGGCATCAACATACCCCGTCAAGTATTGTTTGGAATATTTTTCGAGGGGATGTATGTCTATGTTACTGCAGCATATGCATTCTTCTTCAGAACTATTGTGAAAACAATAATGATAACTGAGAAAGCTTTAAAATGTGCCATTTGACATGTATGTTCTCGATGATGGAAAAAATTTCAACAATTTTGGAATGAAAACTGAACATTTCATACTCTATGATTTCATAAAAGCAGTGATTGATATCGAAGAGTATAATACGCATAAAGACGTCGTGTAAAGTTTACTTCGCCAGCATCTATCAACAAATAATTCCTCCATGAAAAATTATATTCATAATAATAATTAATGATAATCGATTTGTCGTCAATTGTTCACATAGATGTGTGTAGGTAAAATAACACTACCCAATGCCATAACATAGAATAAACAAAATCATGAGTACACTTACGTGCATGCCTTCTCACAACCACAAGAAACAACGCCTATGCGGTAGAAGTAACTCACCAGTTGTTGACATAGATCTGTATTCAAAAATAAATGCTTGGTGTATTAAGTAAATCCCCTTGAAGAACTCTGTCAGATGAAGATGGCCGCCATGTGGGCCTGACGAGGCAATAGGAAAATGTATTTGACAGTTTGACCCACCCTACATCGATACTGCCGACACTGACCTTACTCCTTTTAAATCAAACTGCTGCGAAATGAGAGTGATTGCCAAATGTTTGCATATTTATGAGAATCAATGCCGTCCAGAATATGGATTACATGATGTGCCAGTCTGCTACAATATTGCCACGAGTCATATAACAGGAAAACACTATATTTGTGTTTTATTTTACCTCTCTCTGACGTTATTCCGTGTCACATTTTGGTTTGGTTTATTACCATGAAAAGTAGTAGAACACTTCACAAGTCATAACAAGCAAATACAAAATTTACATTTCAGTGGTAATGTGGAGCCAGAAAATATAGCTGTTCGCTAGTCGAGCCTGGCCCATTTACAAAATTTAAATTAGTTGGGTTAACACGTACGCTGTTATACAAAGAGTTCTACAAACATTATTTTATATTTATATGATACAAGTTCGATATCAGAGCGAGGTATTCCTGAAAATTCTTACACAATGATGTGACGACTATTGTGATTTAACTAGTTCACTGTAGGTATTCCTGTAACAGATACTCTCTCAGTGCTTTTGTAAAGCTATGCCTGGAAGTATGAGCTTTAATTACATTAGGTAACGAGTTCCATAATTGAGCACCCGTGTACGAAATTGCCGATTGACCTTTACATGTGTACATTTTCGGCAATGTTAAATTCATCCCTACTTTTTGACGGGTGTCATTACAATGATCCACAACTTGGAAATAGTCTATCATGGGATGTGGTACATTTTGCTGATATAAATCAAATACAAAATTACCAACAAGCAGCTTGTAAAGCTTATAAACATCTAAGATGCGTAATTTAAAAAATAAAGGTAATGACGGCGTTCTAAATCCGGAAAAGTTATTGTTCGCATACACATTTTCTGCGTGATAAGAATGGAATTTAAGTAGGATGAATACGTATTTCCCCATACTTCTAAACCATATGTAATGTATGGTTGTATAAATGATTTATAAAGTAATACTAATACATTTTGTGGTACAAAATTTCTTATTTAAGGTAGTATGCGCCCCGGGGACAGATATACTTTGACTCTCAAACTTTTCGCATTGTTTTCTCATCTACCACTTGTGGGAACTCATTTTAAAGCCCTTTGAATAAGGAAAATTTCATCATGTTAGTTTTTTGAAATCGATTTTTTTCCTCCATAGAGTTAACACAGGGATTGCGGTCATTTTTCATTTAAAATATAGATAAATCAGGGGTAATTTATTTCTCTAGAAACAAACTTTGCACGATGACACCCAATTTTTATTATTGGTTTTGAAAGTGAACGATTGAAAGATTCCTCGAGGAAAATTTGAGCAAAAGTTTCAGTATTTCACTTTCGAGGCACATACTAACCTTAAAATCAGTTGATTGACTGCCTTGGAAATTAAACTTTGACTGGCGTAACAATAGTAAAGATCTTCACACACTCGTGCAGACACTGATAAACAGACAAGCAGAAAAACACAAACAAACAAACTAACAATGTGACAACTTTCTCACTCAGAGATTTGAGATTACCTCTGCCAGTATGAAAATTCGTAGAACCGGTCGGCAGGATGAGAGGAAACCCTAAATTAAGTAATATTATGATGCCTTGCACGTTTCCCCTATAAAACTCACAAAATGAATAATGCAGAATTAATTGAGCAATACTGCCTACTTCAAAGAGTATTGGCAAGGAAATGCCATGTCTACAGGCAGGACCTCTAATCTACATTTAACATGCCGATTGATGATATGATATATGATATGATTGAAAATCTGAATAATCAGTCCTCTTTACCTTGTGTCTTGTTGAGTATGGAGCAAGGTGGCGCACTTTGTATATTCATCGTTTGTGAACATCCACATTTGTTAACGATAGTCGAATGAAGACATAAATTCTTACATGACTGAAAATCAAATGCAGAAAATTATTTGTAAAATAATAATTTAAAAATAGCTTCGTAGATGACGTTGCATATTTTGTTTCATGTTTGGACATTTGAAACGAGAAGGAACACGTTTCTAACACGGACACTTTGTGGAAATCAAATAAATAAATAAATAAATAAATAAATAAATAAATATATATATATATATATATATATATATATATATATATATATATATATATATATATATATAATTATATATATATATGTGTGTGTGTGTGTGTGTGTGTGTGTGTGTGTGTGTATGTGAATATAAGAACAGCTTATTTGTTATACTTTACGCGTGTGTCACATGACTTAACAGATTGTTGGGTGTAGCGCTTATTTCTTGATACCACGTGCACGTATGCGACTAAGATTAACAATGTAGTCAGAATTTGTCTTTTAAAAGTCGTGCACTTGTTTGTTAGCATGTGTAGCCAGTTAGCATTCCTTTCTTGAGCATTTCCAAATGTGGGATTTGTTAACTGTAAGAGACAATCAGAAGGCTGTACCAGCATACCTGCATATCATATCTGTAAAAACCACCATACAAAGAATTATATTTATCTTCAACCTTGTAGCAATCACCATAGAGACCACCAAGTCTTACTATTCTTCCCTGTAAAATGCAAAAGATTCACTTCAATTTCATCGCTAGGTTATTCGTCTAAATGCATCAGCTGACGTCATTATTAAGTAAGATCTAATCTATCTGCTTGAGCAGCAGCGATCTCTGCATATTTATCATGTTTATCTGTTTGTCTGACTGTTTGTCGGGTAGGTTGGTACCATCTTGCGCAGTCTAAATACATTGAATCTGCCCTTCTCTATTCATCGGCACTGCCATGACACTAATAATTTTGACGAAGCTAACCTCAGTGATTCCTATTGAAGTCCTTGTACCAGGCATGATTGTCAGCCCATCAGTTG